>CANUEY010043547.1:0-16020 GCA_948099555.1 Croton setiger
CCCGACAGACCCCGGACTATCCGATTTTTGCCCGACAAACTCGGACAGTCCGATTGGCGCCCGAGACCTCATGTCGGACTGTCCGATTTCCACCCGATGCGTCGGTCTTGTCCGGGTGAAGCTCGACAGGGCGTCCCTCGCGTGGTTCGGACTAGTCCGATTTTAGCCCGATACATCTCAGCATCACTATAGCCCAGGAAACCAAGGTTTTTACCCTAGATAAAATTCTACAAAGCTGAATTTTTGAACAGTGGTAGTGTTAGTTGTTCTGAGTAACCTATTTTCAGTTCAGCGCTCTAAACCTTGTGCGTTCCGAGATATTGAACACAAAGGGCCTAAATGCAAGGTTTGGCGGGATTGGCCATAGCTCCGGAACTACTTGAGCTATGTGGACGGGGTGGGTGTCAAAATGTTCGGGAACTAACGAGGAACAAGACCTTGCCAATACTAAGCGAGCGCAAAGTGTATTTCTATCGAAAAACTTGAGTCGAACAGAAAATTTATATTTTGACTTGTTCAATCTTAAAAATCTCACGTCATATCTTCTTAATTAGCTGTTTTCGTGAGTGCACTGGTGAACAAGAAGTCTGCACTTCACTCAAAGACGCGCTGCATCCGCTTCAGCCGTCGAGGTGGGCAACCATTGCTGCTCGGGTCGGAAGGGCTGCCTACCTCCATGGCGCCCGTCCGGGCCAAATGGTACTAAAGATACTCCAACTGTAGACAGAGTATCTTTAGATGTTGTAATGTTTACTTATTGCTTCTGCTAGCTTATTTACCCTCTGACTATTTGCACTACAAATTATGCACACTATGTATTCCCTCTGCTATCGTCAGTCTGGCTCTGCCCATTAAAGAGATAACATCTACTTGTGCTCCTCAATTATCAATCCTACGTATCACCACATGGCGCAGCCGGAAGTGAATCTATGAGGAAGCAAATCATCAACTTTTATCAAGATTTTAATCTATTATCATCCAATCTCACTGGGCACCCAGGCCGGTACCAAGGAGAAATCCCTCTGGTATACTTCAAGACTGAATCATCTGTGATAAAATTTTAATTAATTTATTTATTCAAGAAATCTGAGAAATCTGTGATATTACCTGTGATAAACTAAGTAAGTTACCATCCACAATCCACAATGGCAATCCCAACCCCAAGACCTATAGAACTAGGGTCCCAGCTTGAAAAATCCTGGAAGCTGTGTAAATCTGGAGTGGAGATCTGGCTACAGGCAAATGGAAAATCTACTGAGTCAGATGAGATAAAGGCAGGGGTCCTCATGGCCTTTATGGGCCATGAGGCACTGGACCAGTTTCCAGTGTGGGGCATCACAGATGAAATGAAGAAAGACTTTAAAGCACTAGTCGCTCAAATTGACAAGCAAGTCTCACCTAAAGACTTCCCCATCTCCCGTCGACTCATGTTCAGGAATAGAAAGAGAAGAGGCGACGAAGACGTAGATGATTATATCATAGAACTTTTAAAAATTAGCAGAAGGTTGTGAATTTGAATTAGAAGAGCAACAGCATATGATGTCTGGCTGACTCTATCGCTGACACTGCACTACAGCAGTTCATCATCAGGAAAAACCTCAAAACATACCAAGAATTAGTAATCCAGATCAAAGAGAGTGAAAAATTAAATCAAGTATCGCAAGCAATCGCCATCAAGAATGGAAACGGATCATCAATCCATCACATCAAAAATCATCATTCAAGAGAATCGTCAAGACCTCATCAATCAAGATCAAATCATCAACATCGATCAAGTAAGTCATACAGCAATTATTCAAGATCAAATCATCACAAATCAAGATCCAGATCAAGATCGGTATCCTTCCATAGACCAGAATCAAGATCTCACTCAAGATCAAGGTCAAGATCAAATCATCATAATTCAAGATCAAATCATCATAATTCAAGATCAAGTCACCATAATTCAAGATCAAGATCAAGGTCCAGGACTCATCAAAACAAGTTTACAAGAAAACCAACCCCGGGTCCTGACCATAATGGCAGGAAAAGGCCTTGCAAACGGTGTGACAGCAGACACAACTTCGGTGAGTGCCCAGCAGAAGGTTACACTTGCAAAAGGTGCAACCGTGAAGGACACTTCACCAACTGCTGCAAAACACGCCAGAGCAGAATCGATTCCCTGACAGTGACTTCCCCGATAAAGACAAATACCCCTCAAAGAGATGACTATGTGTTGATCCATAGCATTCTCTCAAAGTCAATTGAACCAGAATGGTACGAGGAGATTTATGTTCAAGGTAGAAGGATCAAATTCAAGTTGGACTCAGGCTCAGATCTAGACACCCTTCCCATGTGTTTCTTGAAGAAATTGAACATCAACATTCAAGACCTAAAGAAACCTCAAACATCTGCATTACTGTATGGAAAATCTGAAATCACCATACTGGGAAAAATAGATCTACCAATCAACTGTAGAGGACAAACAAGAATTTTGACTTTCTATGTGATTGACACATCTGATGTTCCGCTGTTAAGCCGACACACATGTGTTACACTTAATCTTGTCCAAAGGATCCCACCATCTGTTCACTCACTCAGTAGTCATGACAAGGAGAAGAAGACACCAGAAGTTAAGACGGAAACCAAGAACACCATGACCTCGAAGTTTGTAGAAGATAACATTGATGTTTTCACAGGTACAGGACAATTTCCTGATACAGTGTCTCTCATGATTGATGAAGATATTGAACCACAACGAAAACCTGCAAGAAGACTACCGAAAATCATCAGTGACAAACTTCAGACACACCTGCAAGATTTGGAAAAACAAGACATCATTGAGAAATGCCCACAACCATCCTCATGGGTTTCTAATAGTCTAATTAGAGAGAAACCAGACGGCTCTCTTAGAGTATGTCTTGATCCGCAAGAACTCAATAAAGCAATCAAGAGACCATATTTTGAGATTCCATCTGTGGACTACATTCAAACTAGACTATCTAACAACTCAATTTTTACAGTGTTAGATCTGAAAAATGGATTTTGGCACTGTCTTCTCGACCCTGAATCAAGCAACCACTGTGCATTCTCGACTCCATTTGGATGCTACAAGTTCAAGAGACTTCCTTTTGGTTTGAGCGCAGCACCTGAAATTTTTCAACAGGCATGCTCAAAATATTTTGCTGATATCCCGAACACACTGAACTATTTTGATGACCTAATTGTATTTGGCAGAAATATGGAAGAACATGACACTGCATTGAAAGCTGTTATAGAGAGAGCAAGAAAAAACAACATCAAGTTCAACAGCAAGAAAATCCAGTTGAGAGCCTCAGAAGTCAAGTATGTTGGACACATATTTAGTAAAAACGGACGAAGAATAGATCCAGCAAGAGTCAAAGCCATCCGGGCTCTAAAAAACCCAACCACAAAGAAGCAGCTTCAGAAAATACTTGGCATGTTCAACTATGAAAGAGGATTTGTCAAGAACCTGTCTGACCTCATTCAAGTACTGAGACCACTACTGAAGAAAAACACCAAATGGATGTGGCTTCCCTGTCATCAGCAAGCTCTAGACAAAATTAAAGAACTCATCACTACTGCACCAACACTTGCCAACTTTGATGAGAAGAAAGAAATAGTTATTCAATGCGATGCCTCAAAATTTGGTATTGGTTGCACTCTTCTACAACAAGGTACACCAGTAGCTTATGCATCAAGATGTTTAACTGATGTTGAACAGAGATACGCTGTTATTGAGAAGGAATGCTTGGCAAAAATTTTCTCATTAAAGAAGTACCATTATTATATTTATGGGAGACCCGTGACTGTTCATACAGATCACAAACCCCTTGTATCAGTGTTTGACAAATCTGTCTCACAAATTGGTTCTACAAGACTTCAAGCTCTCCGCACCAAAACACTGAACTACAATCTGACAGTAATCTACAGGCCAGGATCAAAAATGCATGTAGCAGACCTTTTGAGCCGAGATTGTTTACCATGTAAGCCAGAAGATGAAATCAAGATAACAACCACCATTCACTCCGTTACCATATTGCTTCGTGTTTCTGACCCACTCAAGGAACAAATCAGGAAAGCAACAAGTGAAGATCTACAAATGCAAGAACTTGAAAAATATGTTTATGAAGGTTGGCCTGACAGCAAAACTCAGCTTCCAGAAAAGCTCAAGCCTTATTGGCAAAACAGAGAAAAAGTTCATGAAGATAATGGCATATTATTTTTTGAATCAAGAGCTATAATTCCTGTTAAACTAAGAGAAATAATGCTGAAGAAACTACATCTTGGTCACCTCGGCATATCTAAAACCAACTCACTTGCAATTGAAACGGTTTACTGGCCAGGACTCTACAAGGACATCTCAGACATGATTCATGCCTGTAAAATCTGTGCAACTTTCCAGCCCCAAAAGAAGAAAGAAAGAATGGCACTTCGAGACATTCCCACAAGGGCATGGTCTCATTTAGCAGCTGATATTCTGCACTTTGGAGGCACAGACTATCTGATTGTTCAAGATGTGTACTCAAAATGGCTTGAAATCCTGAAACTGAAGAACAAATCAGCAAAAGAAATTAACAGCCATCTTGAAGAATTGTTTCACCGATTTGGAGTACCTGATATTGTCTATACCGACAATAACCCATTCAACTCTGCAGAATGTCAAGCCCTGACGCAGATACTACCTTTCCGATATGTGTACAGCTCACCAAATTATCCACAGTCAAACGGACAAGCCGAAAAAGCAGTGGATATTGCCAAAAGAAGACTAGAGAAATGCAAAGAAGACAAGAGCAGCATCTCATTAGCACTTCTGAACTACAGAAACATGAAAATCTCTGGATTAAATGCAACACCAGCACAATTAATGTTCAACAGAAGACTGAAAACAACTTTACCAATCTCAGAAGAAATGCTCCATCCTGAAATCCAAACAGAAGTTCAAGAAAAACTCAAAGAACGTCAAAACAAAGCAGCAGACTACTACAACAGAACAGCCTCAAAGAAAGAAGTGAAATTTGTAAAAGAACAACCTGTGCTGATCACTGATGGACGCACAAACAAATGGAAATCTGCTGTCATTCTTGAGAAAAGTACTTCTGCTCCGAGATCATATCTGGTAAAAAATGAGAAAGGCAATGAAGTTGTACGAACATCAAGACACATTAGACCAGACTTTACCTCAACCTCAACTCTGACCACCCTGAGTTCAAAACAACCAGAAAACAAGAAGAAATCTTACCTGTGGTACGCTGACAACGCAACATCAGTCTCAAAAATAAATGAGAAGTTAACACCTGAGATCACCGAAGCAGACCAACCAGATCCAACTGATGAAACTTTGAACTCACCACCAAGGCAAGAAATGACGAAATCACCACCAACGCTGACTGTCAATTCTGCACAGCAGCCTGAGACCGTTAATGCCTCACAACAATCTGAAACTGCCAGCTCTTCTCGAACACCTGAGAAAACTAAAAAGAGAAAACGCAAGAAGGCATTGACAAACCAACAGCCCCAAAGAAGATCGTCTCGAACGCCAGTACCAAGCACGAAGTATCCAATTGATGAATTCTCATTTGGTTTGTTTCAATAATATATTACCTGAATCCTGTATCTGAAATGTATCTCAACTTGTGACTTGCACCTGATTTTAACCTCGCTTTGCTGCATGTAAAAAACAACTTAGTGTATATTACTGCTTGCCATTGCAAATTGTGTTGTCAATCAATTTAGACAATTGCTCATCATGTACAAAACTAATCTCTTCATTTCTAGCAATTGACTCCCTCGGGAAGAAGGGAAATGTTTGTAAATACTTATTTATTTTTGTGATTACTGTTTGTCTTGACAATTTAATTTGCACCCTGCACTTGTTTACCTGTTTGATTGTCTGATTCACATTCTCAATAATTAATTATCCACTCAGCAATCCTGTATCAATAATTCAATTTTAATCCTCAGCATGTATGTAATTTTAATTTATTTATTATCAGTTTTTAAACTTTGCAATTTTCAAAACTTAGGGGAGGTGTTGTAATGTTTACTTATTGCTTCTGCTAGCTTATTTACCCTCTGACTATTTGCACTACAAATTATGCACACTATGTATTCCCTCTGCTATCGTCAGTCTGGCTCTGCCCATTAAAGAGATAACATATACTTGTGCTCCTCAATTATCAATCCTACGTATCACCACATTAGATACTCCAGGGGACACCTTGTGCTTCTGCCATTTTACGAACTCATTTGTGTATTTGTGATTTTCGTCTATTCGGAAACTTTTTTGAAGTTGTTTTGACGCTTTATAACTTATCCAGAACAAATTTACTACTGACCCGTGAATGTTTCTCTGCAGGTAATTTGAATCTCTGAAGTTTATAATGAATGAAATGGAGGAGACAGACTTTTCGCTACCCAAATAAGGGTAATGGCATGTTTGTGAATGCAAGTGCTTTTTCACAGGACCTCCTAGAACAACATTTTGGTGGGAAGGGCGTCAACGTGCCACCCTGCATCTCTGCTCAGGGCCGAGCTTGCCATAAAGCACCACGCCTTGGGCGGCCAGGCCGCCAACGAGCGTGCCGATCACGAGGACACCGACACCAGCCGATTGCAGTGGTGAGCTAGGCGCCCACCGGCAGTCTGTAAAAGAGAGCTTTCTGAGAGCTGAGCTAGGCTGAATGCGCAAGCACCACACTTGGTCGGCAGACGCAGCAGGGCAAACAGCTTGGAGGTGAGGCTGCGGGGGATGGGTGGGGGGGGGGGGCGCCTGCCGCCCCTGTCAGTCATGGATGTTGTCTGGTGGCACCCTCTTCTCGTCTAGGATGCGGGCCGCGACAGCCCCAGAGGGCCAGGAGGGAAGGGGTGGGGCGGGGCGAGGCGGAGCAGGCAGAGCCCCTCTCCGCCCTGCTGGCTGCACGCCTAGCTGTTCGAGGTTCCCCGCCTGACCGTCAACGCGGACCTCCAGGGTCACGACCACCGCGCAGACCGCCTGCATCGCGGACGGGGTCTACGGCAACAGCGAGCGTGGCTACGCCCCGCCCCGCCCCTCCCCGCCCCGGGGGCCTCGGTGCCTCCCCTGCATGTCGAGCCGCCATATTCACAGAGCTGCTTGGCGGACTGGCCTACTCATCGAGCTGCAGGTGCCGCAGGCTGGCCTGCGTGCGCCCCGCCGAACACCCCCTCCCCCCACCCCCGCCTTCACCAGCAGCGCGATGGAGGCGGCGTGTTGGGTGCGGTGAAGGCCTCGGCCACGTCGCACCCGTCGAGCTGGCCGCGCCATACACAAGCACCACGGGGGTGCGGCGGGGCGGGACCTGGTCGCCGTCATGGCGAGCGAGGGCGCGCGCAACAGGCTGACCCAGCCGCCGTCTAGGCACTGCTCTTCGCGCACTGCCCGCCCCGCCCCGCGCCGCCCCGCGCCCCTCCCCCGGGAGGTAGGCACCCTCATAGGGGTGACGACCACGCACGGCCCTCTGCTGCCGCCTCATCGCGAGTCCCCAACAAGTACTAAGCTAGGCAGGCGTCTAGCGGGCAGAACAGGGAATGGCGCTGCGGGGAGTGGGAGACTGGGGGAAGGGGGAGACGGCGCTGGCAGGTGGGCGCGAGGCGATTGATGCAGGAAGACGCACGCCCAGACCAGAGGCAAAGTGACGGGGCCTGGCCTGGCCCGGACTACCCCGCCCCGCCAGGGCCCCGACAGCGGCGTGGCGGCCGGCGCCGGCAACCTCGACGCGAGAACGCGGACTGGACGGAGTGCCACGCCTCGGTCCAGGACATGTCGGCACCTCCACAATAATGATGGCGGTGAGCTGCAGCACGAGCACGAGGGGCACGAGCTGGCCGAAGTGGCCACCAGAATTACCCCGGACCACTGGCCCATGTCTTCCTTTTGATGGATATAACACACTCACGCCACTCGAAAGTCAACACTATCACCTCCACGACGACGCTGGCTGGGCTGCCTGATCAACAGGCGCCCATAACCGTCGCCTCACACCGAGTAAGATGGGCTGCCTACCTATCAGGGGTTTCGGAGACCGTCCGATCCACTCCATTTCGGTCGCTTCAAGCGCCATACCCCCCTCCGCCTACACACAGCCCGGCTGAAGGTGGACCGCCCTACTGCAGCTCCTGGCGCTGGCTGGGCTGAGCCCTGGGTGACACCGGCTGGTGGCGAGTGTGGCGACTAACTGGCGGTGCTAGGGGCTCAACGACGTCAACCGAACTGGTGCCCGCCCCCACGCCGCCAACACGACAAGACAGCCCGGCTGTAGGTGAAGAGGACCTCGGCGGGGGCCACGACCACGGCGTTTATCAGAGGAGCTCGTCGGCCCGGCGACAGACAACGATAGTCCGTGGGGGAAGGTGGTGAGAAATCTACCATTGAACGAGATAGAAACCGTACTCCGAATCTTGCTTTCACAATAGTCACTCATTCCGCTAACGCATTGTGCCTTGGCGCCTGTCGGGTAGGCAACGTCGATTGAGTTCACCGGTGTGTAACGGGTGGCCTATGCAGCGTACCACAGGCGCGCAGACAAGCGGCCCATAGGGGGTGCGGGTTCGTCGCATTTGATCTCAAAGTTGATTTCAAATTGCCTATTGTGAAATAAACACCTAGGTCCTCAGACGGAGCGACGCTACAAAGAGCCTCGTTGTTTCGACGGGCACTATCTGATCGCCCCTACGATGCCCGGTATCGAGGTAGCGACGTACAGAATCTAGTCAGTGTGACGTCACGCTCAGACAGAGCGACGCTATGAAGAGCCTCGTTGCTCCGACGGGCACTTTTTGAGCGCCCCTACGTTGCGCGGCGGCGTTGTGGCGACGTGCAGAATCTCGTCAGTGTGACTTCGCCGAGGGGTCTGCAACTCGTATAATCAAAAGTACACGACCATATAATCACTTATAATCACGTCTATAATCCATAATCTTTTATAATCATTATCTATAATCTATAATCATTCTATAATCTTATAATTTCTTATAATCTTTTGTATAATCAGTGACATTTTTGTATAAAATAACTTCACAAACTCAAAATATCACTAGTAAATGAGCTGGGAGCGATGCTGTGGACAAGTCTGACCGATTGTATGAGATTAGTTCTTTCCCTAATCCACCAAAAGTTTCGAATCTGGTAACCGATTTTGGGTTTTGACTCGAAAATAACGGGTATTCATGAAGTATGATCCCACTCCAAATCTTAACTCTGAGTCTCAAACGGTTTAGGAGATATAAATACCCAAAATTTTGAGGCAAAAACTGCGTATTTGAGTGGGGGTATAGGTAATACTCTATGCATCTTTGCAATAAAAACAAAACTGACTACACCATTGTAAAGGGAATTGAAAACTGATTCAAAACCAAGTTGAAGATTGGATTTTTGTTTCCTACCCTTCGATCAAATATATCAAAAGATTTTAGGAGAATATCGTAACTCTCATAACAAAAATAGAGAGTGTTTAATTGTCACCAAACTTGCAACCTCCCCTAAGGTCCCTTAACATTCTCTAATTTTGAAGAAAGAAAATATTCAAATTTTGAAAAAGAAAAAAACAATATAGCTTCTTTTTGTTAAATACTATAAAAAAATATTTGTCCAAAATTTGAATATTATCTTTCTTTAAAAATCAGAGAATGTTAAGGGACCTTAAGGGAAGCTGCTAACCAAATTTGATGACAGTTGAAGACTATCTATTTTGGTTATGAGAGAGTTACGACATTCTGCTAATTTTTTTTGATATATTTGATCGAGGGGTAGGAAACAAAAATCCAACTTTTAGCAGCATGGTTGGTTTTGAATCAGTTTTCAAATCTCTTTCCAATGGTGTAGTCAGTTTTGACAACACTTCAAGGATTCATACAGTTTTACGTATAACTCCCTCTCAAATACGCAGTTTTTGCCTCAAAATTTTTGGTATCTGTACTTTCTAAACCGTTTGAAACTCAGAGTTAAGATTTGGAGTGGGGTCATACTTCATGAATACCCTTTATTTTCTAGACAAAAACCAAAATCGGTTACCAGATCCGAAATCTTGGGTCGATTAGGTAACCATGACGTTTTAAGTCCCCCCCCCCCCCCAATTCCCTTCCTGCCCGCACGGTATCTCCCCGTGCTGGGACATGCGCGGAAAGTGGTATTCCCTCCTCTTCCTCATCTTGTTGTAATTCTACATTTATTATGATCTTAATAATCTATCTATAATCTTTCTATAATCCTATAATCATTCCATAATCTTATAATCATTCTTATAATCTTATAATCATTCTTATAATCTCATAATCACGCTATAATCCTTATAATCTATACTCAAAAGTACACGGCTGAGGCGAGTTGCAGACCCCTCGGACTTCGCGCTAGGACAGAGTGTCGACGTAGTTATTTTCGAGGATTTCATAAAAATTGGTCTTTTTAAAGAAATCGTCAGTGTCAAAATTACTACATCAGAATAAGCAAAAAACAATCATGAAAGTAGACAAGAAATGACCTTTATTGAAATTTTTACAAAAACAGTAATACAGAAAATAATTGTCAAGTATTTGAAAAAATATTAGCATTAATAAAGAGATGAAACTAAGAAAAAAATTACATGCTATGTAGTTGGTTGTTGAGTCCTTAGCTCAAATGTGAGGAGAAAATGGCAAGAACACGCTAAAAGTGTTTCACTAAGAGAAGGCAAGGCTTCGTGCCAGGGTGATAACCAGGTCTTTCAAAACCTGACACCATGGCCCAAGCGAAATAGAGCTAAGGAGACAACAAGCGAATATTTGACAAAGTCGATTAAAATCCTTACTCCGATGTTCCTACTGTTAAAATAGGCATACACTCATACATCACCTTCACTAAATGTAATTCATTGTCAAAATCAGATCATGAATGGCACACCAAACAAATGAAATGATTTCTTCAGCAAGAAAGGACTACGTAACATGACAGCTATTGATGGCGCTCCTTGCACAATTAAAATACATGTAATAGATCAAAGTTACAATGAGATTTCTGAGGAATGAAATGACAATTTAAAAAAAACTAATTTAAGTGTGGTCTTCTAGGTCAAGTCTTTAAATGAACTGAACACATGAAAGCCAAACATGGTTAGGTGCTATGGCACAAATGCGGTATTCAGATTTGTTCCCAATAAGTATGCTAAACCTAAACATTTATAAAAGAGCGATCACAATAAGGTTCAATCTGCACCAGGTTTTAAGCAGAAAATACACAACACAAGTGAGGCAAAAGGGGCCGCAGTTTTGCTCATTGCTGTAAATAGCCACATGGGACATTTCAATGAAGGAAATGAACGTCTTTCACACTTAGGCAACAGTGAATTAAATACGATTAAATTAAAATGGCAAGATAATAGCAGACAGTATATCTTATATTCCACTTTGCGCTGGCAAAATATGTACCTCAGTAAATGCAGTCTATAACATTTTTGTGATAAAAAATAATACTGACTCTTCATTTGGACCTTATATAATGAGTATAAAGTTAAGTTTCCTTTAGATAAAAATAGAGAATGTCAATCAGGCCTAAGTTCTGAAGTAAATGTAGTATGAAAATAAACTGATGCCAGATGCAGGAACAATAAGTGAGTAAAATTCTAATCAACACTTACCTTGTAGTTTGATCACATCACATCAGATGATAGATATACTATAACTCAGTTTGTTTGTACAAAGACATAAAAAAATAGAAGGCAAGCCAGGCAAGCTAATAACTACTTCTCAATAAAGGTTGTAAAAGAACACATTACAAAGCTAATTAGTTCACTCATGAAGGAATTAAAATAATAGTAAAATGCTTGGGAAGTTCTTCCCTCATAGGAATAAAAACACTAAATGACATGGTCATAGAGAGCTAAGAGAAAACACAATTGTCTCTAGGAAACTGTAAAACATGACTTAATATAAATAATCAGATTGTGCAGTAGGAACCCTTGAACAACCCTAACATTAACCATTTTGAATATTAGCCCTAAGTCAACGGGACTTGAACCCGGAACATTCTCTTAAACGTAATCCTGGTCATCATCCCAAGGAAACCGATACGTTGCTCTTAGTCGACGTATGAATTCTACTATATTTTCCAGGTTTCTTGGAGCGTTACTTGTTTGGCCTCCGTGATTTGACCACTGAACTTGAAAGCACCTTGCAAGTTGCCCTGAAAAGGATTGCAGATCTTTTTTTTTATTAAGATCTTTATAGGGACCATACAAGTAATTCTTAAGATCTTGTGTTGATTCCAATTGAAATAGTTCCCGAAGTGAAACATTTAGCAATCGGGACGCGTCATGGCAGCACTCCCCGTCTGTTCTATCCAGCTTAAAGTAGAAACGTGTAGCTTTCCTTTTGCTGTCTGTTCTGACCAGTTGAAGAAGTGGCCTCTCTGGTTGCCTATTAAGCTGTTGGCAAAAAGAATTTTTATTTTAAATAGACCTTTTGGAAGGAAGGGTCCGGAAGCTACACTCACCGTAAGGATCTCTTTAAATACTTAAGGAATTTTTGATATCTTTAAAAAAAAACTATTAACCAGTTCCTTATACCGCTTTTCTCGGGGCACGGCTGCTCTCGCACTGCAGTGGGAATGATGAAAACTAAGGGACCCAGGCTCTTGTCCTGTCGTCAAGATTCTAGTTCCGTTTTAATAATAAGAGAAAATGATGATTGCAGGGGGCTGTATGTATTTTTATCTATTTTGTTCAAACTGTTTGGCTATTTTGGAATTTTATGCCGTCGATTAAATGTCATGTAGTGTAAGGCTGTGCGTTACTTCAGAACAGGAAAACTTGCAGCAAGCACGCTGCATGCGATACTGGCGAAGAAACCTTGACACGTGCTCCTGTGTCACTTCTCGTTTTACTGGACTTCTTGTACAAAGAGAGATTCACTTTGCTCGCTAGGAGGCTCGGCCCCTTATAACCCTTTTGAGCCACTAACCCCTGTTTTCAGGGGTTGACGGCTGCCCGACCCCCAAAGGGGAGTGTCTTGGGTCCTGTCGTTAAGAGGCTTCGCTGGGTGTCCTGGTTTCATTCATTTATCCGCAAACCCCTTAAAACCTTGTGAGGAGTTTAAAGGACGAATCTAAATTATTTTTTGGCTCAAAGAGGATGTTGCGGATCCAAAAATAATAAGCACGTCTACATTTGTTGCACCAGTTATGCCCATTCATTTAAATTAATGATCGAGTCAGTGAGTAAGTGAGAGAGGGAGAGTGGTTGTATGTTGTATGGTATTGTGGGTGGATCAATAGCGTGCTGGAGTATAAAACTGCATGACATAATAGTTACCACTGCAGCGCAAAAACAGCCGAACCCTTCAGCGGAAGCAGTTTAAGGAGCTGCTCAGCATTTGAACCCATAATTTGTAATATTAGACGAACTCTTATCCTTATGTAACATATCCTTTGAATTTTTTTTAAAAAAATAGCAGCATTTTCCTACGAACAAGTCACTTGGTGAGACATATGAACTTGAATCATGATTTTCTAGAATCTTGGTAAAAATTTTAAGACCGAGCTTCAAAGTGTTTGTTTAAAATTTTATCGTTATTTGACGAACATTTTAACAGTGTAACGATACAATTATGTCTGTGATTGGATGCGTTTTAAAACTTTACTTAATTATGGACAAATTTGTTCTTTTTCATTTAGAGTGTAGCTGACTGACAGCATTTAAACAAGAAAACGAAGTGCTTTGGGAAATCCTAAAGCGTTCAACACTTCGTTGCACACCAATGAGCGTTGGACTGAACATTTTAAACCCACCGTCTAACCGCAATTTCAGCCGATTTCAACTTGGAGATTATCTGACAAAGGTGTCAAATTCGATTTGCACTGCTGAACGTTAAAAATGAATAGCTTAAGTAATTACTTGAGACTTACGTTCAACCGATTCTCCAGCACTCTAGGTTGCTGTTGATGTTGTTGTTGTTGCTGCTGCTGCTGTTGCTGATGCTGCTGATGCTGCTGATTCAGCTGTTGCTGCACCTGCTGCTGTTGCTGTTGTTGTTGCTGCTGCAGATGCTGTAGCTGTATCAACAGTGAACACATTTTAAAATATAGATCGAATTTGTAAACTTTATCATTCTTTCCCCCTCCTTCCTCCATTTCCCCCCGTTAGGTGCAACAGAACAATTTAAGTGATTGCTTTGCTTTGGATACACGTTTAACCCTTGCAGTTCTTGAATCACTGGCTGTAACAAATTTAACTTGTCTGAACCTACGCTCAAATAATACACAAAATCAAGAACAAATCCGTCACTGCTACTTTCAACCATGGTCGTGGTCAAACAGCTTCCCACCGATTTTTCTTTTTTACACCCTTAAAGCGATGAAACAATTTTGTTTCCTTAATAGGAACGTTTCTGTGCACATCCAGAAGGGATGCAAATTTGTTTCTAAAATACGACAAATTGTGTAAAAATTTACACAATTTGTCTTATTTTAGGAACAAATTTGCATCCTTTCTGGATGTCTACAGAAACGTTCTTATTTTTGAAACAAATCCCTCGGGATTGATTCTGAAGATCGCGTTTCTCTCCCATTCTGAAAAAACGAAGTGCATATACGGTTGCAATTATAGAAATAACTGCATGCTGTCTATTTTTGAGCCTGGAAAGTAGCTCTGATCTATTTTGAAATTTTTCTATCTACTAAGTTAGACCTATTAGTATTCGTCATTTTATGATCACGAACAGATCGGCATTTTACAGAAGTATTCGTCACTTGACCATAATGACGAGTTCGTGTGGAAAAATTAACAGGACTTTGTTGTCAAATGACGAAAAAATCTCTAATAGTGATAGTTACCCCTAAAGCCACACGCAAAATGCTCTGGAAAAACAAATGTGACACTTGCACACGTCCAATGCTCTCTCGACCAACTGATTCAATTTTTCTCAAATATCTTTTGACAAAGAAGTAATATCGTATTTAGAGCAACACCATGAGATTTGTCTTGAAATTCTCTTTCAAACAAGCATTCATGTGACGGGGGTCTGACCGCAAACAACAAGACAAGGACAGAATTTCGAGATTCATTTAAGTGTGCGTATCCGTTTCATTATAAATCAGGACCCTAACACAAGAATGCTCGTTTGAAAAAGAATTTCAAGTCGAAGATGATAGTGTCCTCAGAAATAACATTTTTTCTCGTGGTCAGTCAATAATAAGAAAAACCCGTCTCTGCAAACCCAACAGTGTACTTAGTTCACTCTTCCTAGTTTGTACTTGAAAGCACGCTCTAGGAAGTGTGTGCCTGCCATAGCACGCATTAGGAAGTGTGTGCTTGCATAGCACACACTTCCTACACTGTAAAAAAAAACCTACAGTCCATAATGTGAAAACCGTTATTGTACTGGGAAATAACGGTAAAAAACAGTAAAGTCAGCGTCCAATACCGTACAATTTCCAAAAAAAATTAACGGTTTTTTAGTGTGTTGAGAATAAATGGTTTTTAACCGTTGTTAAACTGTAGATATTTTTTACAGTGTAGTGTGTACTACGTGCCATAGCATAGTGCTACGGCACGTACTCACTTCCTAGTGCGTGCCATGCAAGCACACACTTCCTAATGCGTGCTTTCAAGTACACACTAGGAAGAGTGTACTAAGTACACTGATAATCCAAGTGTGCAACTGTTCAACACTTGCAAGTGTGCAAATACCAGTTAAATACTTGCAAGTGTTCAATGGAGTATTTGTGCACTTGCAAGTGTGCAACTTGACAGTTGTGCACTTCTAAGTGTTCACCTCCTCAGTTGCACACTTCTCCGCTACAACCAAGTGTATAACTGTCCAACACCTGGAAGTGTGCAACTGGGAAGTTGAACACTTAGAAGTGCACAACTGTCGAGTTGCACACTTCCAAGTGCACAAATACTCCATTAAACACTTGCAAGTATTTAACTGGTATTTGCACACTTGCAAGTGTTGAACAGTTGCACACTTGGATTATCAGTGTACCCTGTTGGGTTTGCAGTGTAATGTTACAGAATTTGTGTGATGTCACAT
>CANUEY010043679.1:0-16449 GCA_948099555.1 Croton setiger
TAATAATAATAATAATAATAATAATAATAATAATAATAATAATAATAATAATAATAATAATAATAATAATAATAATAATAATAATAATAATAATAATAATAATAATAATAATAATAATAAATAAATAAATAAATAAATAAATAATTTAACTAAGGAAGGATTAGTGTAATCGCATTTTGATTTATAAAGTCGTTCAATTGGAATTTTTTTTTTAAAAAAAACAAAAAATCTATTTTTTAGTTGACTTTCAAAAAATTCGAGAAGTCTATCAAAATTTCATGAAACCAAAACTTATAAAAAGAAAAAAAATGATATTTTTTATTTTAACAACTTTATAAGATTTTTTTAAGAAAAATATAAATAAATAAAGTTTAAAAAAAAGTACAAATAAATTTATAAATACATATAAATAAATATCAAATGAATACAAATAAATATAAATAAACATAAATAAACTCGCAATCAATGATTTTTTTTTTACATTATTTCAAATTATTTGTCCTAAAAAGTTATAAAAAATTTTTCTTTTTACATTTTTTCAAATTCTTTAACTTTACTTTTTTCTTTTTTAAATTTTTTGGTAGATTAACTTGTATATATACCCTTTCTGATTTTATCATTAAATGGACCAAACGAGTATCCTATATTTAGTTTAATCCATTCGACTAGCTAGTTCGATTTGGTATTAAAAATAATGTTTTTCACTTTTTAGGTCAGCATTCAGTTTTTTTTTTTTTTTTCATTGATTGGAAACTATTTTCTTTAAATCAAGAGTATTATTTTTGTCTTAAAACTGAATCTTTGAATTGTTTTTCTCAATTCCAATACTTGAAGAATCTCTTCAAGTTGATTTGAAGTTTCAAGAAAGAGAAAATATAAGTTTGGAAAACTTTTGGTCCGATATATTCAGTCGCCAAATTTGGTGGAATTTTTCTTGTCAAAAAGGCATGTATCTTGTCTATTTTCAAGTAGATGGTGGAGGTTTTTGCCCCAGCTTACTTGGAGAACAAGACCACCCAATTTGATTTATGTTTTTTCCTCTATTTTATGGCTGTGTTGAAAGGTTCATAGGTTGTTTTTCATGTAGTTTTTTGTGCTTTTGTGGTTATGTACTGTTCTGATTTGTTGTTATCTACCCAGGGGTTGTATTTGAACTTCATGCTTTGCTTGGGTTGTATTTTGGTCAGTTTATTAATGAAATTGAATATGTTTTGGTAACTATTTGATCATTGACCCACTATTGGATTTTACTTGATGAGTTGAGGTCGGTATTCTAACTTTTGGCCCAACTTAATGATCATGTCATTCTTTTTCTAAACACAAAACAAAAGCATAACACTTAAATTCAAACCAACATTACTATTGAAAAAACCTTTTTTTAAGCAACTCTCAAGGTTTTATTAGTCAAAAAAAAAATAAATAAATAAATAAATAATAGTTTTAATCTTTAACAATTTAATATTTAAAAAATAAAATGATATTTTAGCCAAAATTAGTTTTTTTTAAAGAAAATGCTTCATTATATTTGTTGACACTTAAGTTTTGACTCCAAAAACAACAACTCGATGATGAGACTAAAGGGTTAGAGCACCTAGGATTCGGCTTTGCGACCAGCAAGTGTTATTCAAAACTTTCTCAAGTGAGACTTTTTAAATTTGGTTTAATCAAGGGGTAAAACTATTTTTAGCACCAAAACCAATCAATAGAGCCAGCGCAAGAACACTTGAATTGAAGAAGAGATTATTTGGTTGGGGTAAGTTAGACGAGAAATTGAACTTCCATAGAAGTGGAAAAGCCCGTAGAGGAACACTTGAACTGAATAATGATTGTTTGGTTGAGTAAGTTGGATTTCCATCGAAGTTGGAAGGAAAATGAAATTTAAAGGAAAATGGAGGAGAAGTTAAAGGGAAAGTTGACATTTTAAACTCACCCCTATGACAATTTAAACTTCTTGGGAAGTTTATTTCTATGGAAGTGAGTTTTGAACCAAATAATATTTAAGACTTATCTAATTCACGTTAAAACTCTTCTCATTGTTTGAACTATAAGTTTTGGTTTAAACAAGTTTTTTGTGTGACTTTCTTGATCCCGCCTAGGTGGCGTGATACCCATATGAAAGCCCTTTTGATCATCAACTGCAAATCTACTTACAACTCCTTTAGAAATATTGCCTGAATGATATTTTTTCCTTGTATTTCAAATACTTCGGATAGTACCCAATAAATTAATAGCTTTTGGAAGATTTTTGGCATTGAATGCACATTTGATGCACGTTTCCATGATTTTTCCAAAGTTTAAAACAATTGGTCAAAGAGACTACCGAGAAGACATTAAAGTGTACTGACATGATAGTCTCTTGTACAGTGACGATACTAAAGTCTTCCTTGGGGAGCACGATGTGCCACGTATACAAAATGTCACTTGACAGTGTTGTAGTGGCACTGGAGTCCATTATGGCACACTTGATAATTTTTGAGAAAACATCTTCTAACAAAGTGACGTGTGTCTAGAGTGAAAATCTTAATTATTGCTATAAAATATGCGCTTTTTATCATTAAAAGGATATTTTTAGAAGAAAATTAGAAAACAAAAAAAAAAAAAAGGAAAAAGCATGACTCCTTGTGGAAATTGATCCAGAAGTAGGCAAAACCACAGTGAATTCTTTACTTTTTATGGCTCGATAGGGGATGAGAGGCTAATGATAAATAAATAAAAGTTGTTGCTAGATTTGACATTATTATATGCTTTTAATAGGGGTAATTATTTATAGGTCCATGAGATTTTGCATAATATACTCTGGGGTCCTTCTATTTTGGAAATTGTATTAATAGGTCCTTCAGGTTTTAAAAATTGTACTATTAGGTCCTTCCGTCCAAAAACGGCGTTAGTCAATTGAAAAAGTCAGACGATTTTGATTAAATTTTTTCAAAATGACAAAACTACCCTTTGGTTTATTTGAATTGGACAATGGTTTATTTGAATCAGACCATGCTAATTAAACTCAATCTTTAAATCACCCACCAACCGGTAGAAAAAAACGACGCCATTGCTGCGGTAAGTGGTTCTAGTGGTAGGAAGAAGCCGAGCAGCGGTGGAAGATGATGAATAATCTGTGAATGTTATAGACGCCATTCGTAAAGAGTAAGGAAGAAACCTACGTCTTGCCACTGCCGGAGCTCAATTTTAGAGATAATCTGTAATGCTGTTCTTAGCTCGTGTTGTTCTTATTCCAGTGTCTGATTTATTTTTTTGGTTGATTCATTTTTTTTAGATTGTAATGATTCTTAACAGGAAAAAGAAAGTTAAATTATTGTTAAGAATGAGTAATGAGAAAGAAGAAATGGTTTGATTTAAAGGTTGGGTTTAATTAGTATGGTCTGATTCAAATAAACCATGGTCCGATCCAAATAAACTAAATGGTAGTTTTGTCATTTTGAAAAATTTTAATCAAAATCGTCTGACTTTTTCAATTGACTAACATCATTTCTGGATGGAAGGACATGATAAAAGGATTTTAGAAACCTAAAGGACCTATTAATATAATTTTCAAAATAAAATGATTTTAGAATATATTTTACAAAATCTCAGATACCTATAAATAATTACCCCTTTTAATATTGAAAAGGGAGCAGATTCGGCTACTAGTGAGGTGACAATGAGGTCAGTACAAGTGAGATTTTGCTGCTAGTGGGTTAGTTTAAATTTAATTAATATGGTTTGGTTATCACATCAGTAGGTTCAACTATTATTGGAGGGGTTATCCGAACTAATTCGGGTGGTTGGCAATCTAGCTATTCGATGAACTTAGGGATGTGTTCGATTACTCACGTAGAACATTGGTGACTTGTTACTGGTTGTTGGAATTAGGCAGTTGTATGCTGAAGTGGATAGCCAAGTCGTTGTTCATATTTTGAATTAACATTACGTCGAGCCTTCTAGTTTTGCGAGTCTAGTCCTGCAAGCGAAAGCTTTACTAAGTTTGGATTGGATTGTGCACATTAAGCATGTGTATCGGGAAGCAAAAATGGTTGGGGATTGGCTTGCGAACCAGAGATATTCCTTACAGTTTGGATTACTTATATTCCATGCACCTCTCCTGAAGTTTCTATGCTCTTATGTAATGACTTTAGTGGTTCATCATTTCCTAAAGTTGTAGCTATTTAAATTTTTTCTTAAGTAATAAAATACTACCTTCAATTTTTTTTTTTTCCAAAAAATAGGAAGACATGAAAACTCTACAAATAACAAATTACTCGGAATCCACTTGATTATGAAAATGAGTTATTAGAGATTCAATCACAAATATAGAAATAGGTTGAAAAAAGTATCATTTTGAGCGAAACAATAGAAAAACGAGACATTTAGGCTTTTTTAAAACAAAAAAAATAGAAATAATAGCAAAAAAAAGCCAATTTTAGAGTACAGGTTAGAGGTGGCCATGAGCTGGGTCGGTTCTGGAATACGGTTTGAAGAAGTTTGGAACTTGAACCGGTCTGTTGAACCGCCGGGCTGGTGAACCGCTGGTTCACGTGTAACCGGCAGTTCGACGGCAGACTGAATTTTTTTTTTTGAAAAAAATATTTTAATTAAGAAATAAATTGGGAAAAAATATAAAGTTGAATGTTTAATTTAGAATTTCAATTGTAAATTGTTGATTGAATTTTTAAAGGGATGTGTATATTTAAAGGAGTTGAAATATATATTGAAATTTGGAAAAAAAAAAAAAGAGTTATTGAATGTTGAAGAATAAAATTAATAAATATGAAATATAAATTAAATAAAATGAAACTTTTAAGTAAAAAATAATATAATTAGACAATGAACTTGCAAATGAATTTTTTATTTTTCAAAAAAAATTATTTTGCCGACGTATTTTTTTTTGGCGAAAAGAAAAATCAAAACCTACGTAGTTCTATTGCTTACCTTAATTTTCGGCGACGGAGAAGTTTTAGGTCACTTCGTAACTTTCATCCGAGAAAGAAATCCAACAATCTTGTTTACGTGCATCAGTAGCCGCCCAATCGCTGACGCACGCTTGAGGTTCGAGATTGTTTGCTCTCAATTTTGTTCTTTTCTCGGAAAGTAGTAAGCTGACGGCACTAAATGCTTGCTCCACCGCGACAGTTGAGACCGCCACCGCCAACACTTCTTTAGCTATTTTCGCCATAACTGGGAAGGCATCTTCATGCCTACTCCATCACTCTAAGATGTCGAAATTTATCAGATCCGTTGCTGCACCTGAAAATTCAAACTCCGTGGACAGGTATTTGTCAAGTTCCGGATAGGAACTTGCACCGTTCCCCCTCGGCCTTTTTTGGTGTTGGGAATAAATAAAATACATTTTATTTTGAACCGAGGTCTCACCTAGTTTGGCGGGAGTAGAACTTCCGCCAAAGTTAGTAGCAATAGTCGAAGCGTTATTTGCAGAAAATTCAAGAAATAAATCATTAACTGTTTGCCTAGTTTCATTAATTAAACTATATACATTAATCATTTTATCTATAGGCAAATTCAAATTCTCATAATAAACATCCAAAATAATTTCTAAAACATCTAATCTACACTTTGGATCAAACACAGCGGCAACCAAAAATATAGTAGGAATAATTTTAAAATAAGTTAACCATTTATTTTTCATTACTTGCACACAATCTTTTAAACTAACATCATTTCAAACATTTGTAATCTATCTACTATATTAACATTGCATTGAAAAAACTATGTGATGTTGGTTTGTAGACATGACTAAATATTTGAGTAGTATCATTAAAAACTTCTAGCAAATTAATTATTTTTGAACAAATTTCCCATGATTGTGGATAAATCACAATATTGTGATTATCCTGGAAATTATAAAAAGCGTACAATGTATCATTATATTTGTATGATTGTGCTAATAAATTGTAGGTGCAATTCCACCTGTGTACAACATCACGTTTAAATTTTGTAGGAGTCAAATTATTACTTCTACAAAATCTAGACCAATTTTTCATAAATTTATTATAAGAGTATAAATGTTTAATTGCATTTTTAATGGGTAAAATGTGCACTTCTAAAAATTTCAAATCATCTTGAACACACAAATTCAGAACATGGCATGCACATCTAATATGAAAAAATTTACTGCCAACATTTGATTGGTATAATTCTTTTAATTGATGGATGAATGTAGTGCTTAATGCAGCATTATCAAATGAGATTGTTAAAAATTTTTTAACAAGTTTATATTCATCTAAAATATTATGAATGATTTTATAAATATTAGCGACAGTATGCCTTTCGTCAAAAGTATGAAAGACGATTATTCTTTTTTGCAACTGCCATGAATTATCAATATAATGAACTGTTAAACCCATGTAGGAATGGTTGTGCCAATTATCTGTCCAAATATCGGAACAGATAGAGACACGTCCTTCCATTGCAGCAAATTGAGCAATTAATAATTTTTTTCTTTCTTTAAACAAAATTAAAATATTTCCTTTAGTTGTATTTCTAGAAACAGCTTTAGAAAGTGGATTAACACATGCTTTTAAAAATTTAATGAAACCATATTTTTCACCAAAAGAAAAAGACAATTTTTCAATACATATAAATTCGGTTAATCATTTTTTATAATCTTTATCATTAAAATTAAAAATAGAATTTTTAGAAGACACGTACCCAGATATTTGCATTTGAGATCTTTTTTTACCGAAGAATTCCGTCGGATGTTTTTGCTCCATGTGCCGCTTCATCGTTCCATATTCTCCGCTGATTTTCCACTTGTAACGTATGTTACAGTATTTGCAAACTTGAACGTATTTGGAAGTTCCGCCGAACTCCCGCTGGAAATGCTGAGATACATTGCTTGTGTGCTTTTGCGATATATATTGTTATTGTGTCCCAACTTCCTCCTCCGAAATAATTCCCGGATTAAAAAATAAAAATAAACAAAATAAGTAAACAGAAGAAAAAATAAATTAAGAAAAAAAAATTAAACAAAATAAGTAAACGAAACAAAATAAATTAAGAAAAAAATTAAATTAAACAAAAAAGGTAACGGAAAATAAAATAAATAATGAAAAAAATATATAACCAAATAAGTAAATGTGACAAAATTAATTAAGAAAAAAATCAAATCAAATATGTAACTGTAAAGAGAACAGAAAATAAATAAATAACCAAAAAAATAAAAAAAATAACTTAAATAAATTATGAACAAAACAAAAAACAATTGAGAAATAAAAGAAATTTAATTAAACATATTAGGTAACAAAATAAAATTAACTACTAAAAAAAATAAACTCAAATACTAGTGTGTTTGTTGGGACGGTAGTAGCGGTGGCGGCATTTGGATTTGTAAATTTTGCCGCGACTTCTCGGTTGTGAAATTTTTAAAATTGGTAGGAGAATTTATAGGCACCCTTCCAATAAACATTTGAACTCTTGTTGGATCGAACGAATAATCGAATAAATCATGAATTATCCGGTCTCCAACTTCTTGATTCGGGTTGAAACATTTTTTTTAAAGAAATAACTAAGGTAATTTTGAGAAAAAAATTTTTAAGTACAATAGTGGTATACAAAAATTAAGCAGAGTAATGACGTAAATTAAACACTATAAGAATTAATTAATTTTTTTTTTGGATAGTATGAGTGAGTAGAGAGTGTGAGCAAAGTTGAAAAAAAAATTTTGCCACCCCACTCCAATTTATAGACAATTCCTAAAATTTCGTTGGACATAAAATACCCTTTAAAACTACCCATTTTTCATTGTTAGTAGGGTTAAAATTGTCCACTTTTGAATTTATTTTTCCCCCTCAAAATCTGCCACTTTCTGCCTTTTTCTGCAACCCACTAGGCTAGCCCACCGGCTCAAACCGCCGGGCCCACCATTTTGGACAGAACAGAGGTGCCTGGGTTTAGGAGGACGGGCTGGGCCCACGGCTTCGGCTCGCCGTGTAACATTATCTCTTATAACCTTACGTCATAAAACATGCCATTTTTATAACATATTAACTCTCAGATCAACCTAAGTCATTTTCATCAATTAACCTAATATATAACAGAATCATTAAACCAAATATCATACATATCATATTACAAACCAATATTTACATATATCAACATGTGATATGAAACCTGTTTATCCAAAATTCTTAATAACATAACATGTTATACTATACATATACCAAAACATATAATTATGCTGTACAAAATATAGCATAAAACAAAAACTATATGCATCGTTTACGAATGACGTGGTGTGAGGGAGAGAGGCCTAGTCTTCAGCTGTACCGACCTGTGTATAGGTTGGTGAAGTGTCAGTACTTCACTCAGACTGCAGACCTGAAAACACAATTTGCGATTTTGATGAGTTGCATACTCAGCAAGTGCAAACCAAAACCATTTATAGTCAACATATAAGTCATTTTATCAAACATATCAAACAGCACAACTTCAGGTTATCTATATCGCATATAATCAAAGAATAACATAAGATGCATAATGACATGTCTTTTCTTTTTCTTTAGTTGTGATTTATCGACCAATTGATGCTCCGGGAATTTCACAGCATAAAAGTATCCATAGCTGGCTAGTGAACATATAAGACTGGAATAACGTCGGTCAATAGGGATCCGAAAGTATCCACCAAATCATTCTGTATCATATAGGACTTGTAGAACTTTCTATATCATATAAGACTCGTAGGTCTCTCCATTAACTCTTAGAGAAACTGTAGGTTTCTTTTGTGAAATTTGCAAATACCGACTACGATAATCACAACGGTCGTATTTAAATCCTATGGAAATGCATTTATATAGCATACATTTCGTTTCATCATATTTCACATAGCGACCGGGCTTCAGTACCGGTTAAAGCAACATGTATAAATCCAATCTCAATCATATAACTTAACTGGTCGGATTTCAGTACCGACTCAGGAACCACTAACATCACAATTCATATCTTAGATATTTCCAATTGATCGGGCTTCAGTATTGGTCTAAACAATTCAATATAAATCTCAAAACAGCATTTTCATATATCATAGATGACCGGGCTTCAGTACTGGTCCAAACAGTTCAATATGACATATTTGACAAACTCATAAAGTCAAAATCAAACATATAAGTAAGTGGGTTTAGCACTTACCTCACTGCTGTGAACTTGGGTGAGCCTCGAGTTGTTTTCCCCGTGCCGTTCGAGAACTCGATGCTCCTATAATGCATAACATAACAATGATATTCAATTAATCAAATCAGAAGTCCATATATGCTATGATGCATGATTTACTATTTAATTTTTTGAAATAATTGAGTTTTAAAATTAATCCATATAATTTTCTATGAATTTAAACTCAATCCGTAAAATTTTCCACTTAAAATCATTTTATAACATATTAAAAATAAGGGATAATTATTTATAGGTCCCTGAGATTTTGCGTAATATACTCTAGGATCCTTCTATCTTGGAAATTGTATTACTAGGTCCTTATGGTTTCAAAATTGTACTATTAGGTCCTTCCGTCCAAAATGAACGTTAAGTGTCTGTTAAGTTGAATTAAAATGACAATATTACCCTTTATGTTATATTTTTTTCAAGTCCTTAAATTTTACATAATTATACTATTAGGTCCTTTTTATTGTTTTATGTGTATATTTAATTTTAACTTTTAAATTTTTAATTAATATTATTATTATCTCTTCGTTCTTCTTCCTCCCTTCTCTTTCTCTTCGTTCATCCATGGCTGTCATCACCATCAGATTTTTTTTTCCAAATCTTCATCTTCTTTTTATTTTTCCTCCAAATCATCTTACAATCCAATTAAAATAAGAAAAGGAATTCAACATATGCTATAAACTCGGTCTTAAAATCACAAACTCATGAATCTTGCCGACTGTTGTTCAAAGGGCGGGGACAAAAATCTTCGGTTTTGAATTGAAGCTTTTTGTTTTGGCTCCAAGAGGAAGAAGAAAGGTGTTTTATTTTGGCTTCATTTCAAAATACATAAAATAGGCAAATAGAAACAAAAATCTACAATTAAAATTGAAACAGTAATCACTCATAATTTCCACAGCAATGACAAATCAAGTATAGATCTACTTAAATTTCAAATTCTTAATCAACAGAATACAAAAAATGGGCAAGCGGATGCAAAAATCTACAGAATCAAAATTGAAACAGTAATATCATTCTCTTTCTTATTCTTCTTCTTTACACTCTTCTTCGTCTTCCAAAACAATCCTTCCTCATAAGCTTCAATAATCTCATGGTCTCTATCTGCGCCACCATAGCTGTGAAACACCCATTTGCAGACCGGGTGACGTCGGCGACCATGGATGAACGAAGAAAGGGAGAAGAAGAGAGAAGAGGGAAGAGAAAAGACCATTTAGAGGAACCTTATAAATGGCCATGAAAAAAGAGGAAGGTAAAATGAGAGAGAAAAAGGAGATGAAGAGATGAGGTGAGAGAGAGAAGGAGAAGAATATCATAAATGAAGAAAGAGAGAAGATGAAGGGTTGAAGAAGATGAAGAGTTGGAGAAGATAGAGAGTTGATATAAGGATTTGATTTAAAGATTGGGTTTAATTAGTATGGTTCAATTTAAATAAACCAAAGGATAGTTTTGTCATTTTGAAAAATTTTAATTAAAATCATCTGACTTTTTCAGCTGACTAACGCTGTTTTTGGACGGAAGGACCTGATAGTAAACCTGAAGGACCTATTAATATAATTTCCAAAATAGAAGGATCCCAGAGTATATTACGCAAAACTTCAGGAACCTATAAATAATTACCCCTAAAAATAATTATCAAACTCTATTTACCATATAATAATTATAATTAACAATAATTATAATTATCAAACAAAAAATAATCCATAATTAAACCAAATAGTAAATTAAAAACAAAATCATAATTAAAATCTCTAAAAAAATATTTAATCTTTAATTTTCGGGCTCAAAACGATCCTAAAATTAATTTCTGACGTCAAAAACGGATTCGGGACGTCGAAATTAGGTTGGAAGGGTCAAAATATAATTTATAAAAGTCGTTGGGTCAAAAATATAAATAATTAAAAGTCAAAGGACCAAATTGCATTAAAAATAATTGCAGAACTACCCAAAAGGGCTAAAATGCATGCGGAAAACAAGTTCAGGGGCCAAAATGCAATTTTTACCGAAAACAGGTGTTGGGCGCGTAAATTGGTTCAAAACGCAGGAAATGTTGTCGTTTTGGCCGCTGGGATTTTGATCAAAACGCAGCCCTTCCTTGCGTTTTTTCTGCGCGCGCCTAAGGCTCAAAACGCACGCCTGTCGTGCATTTTAGGTCGTCTTCAACCTGCTGCCTGCTTCCTTTTGCCGAAAATAGTGCTTTCAGACCGTACGTCCTCCTCTGGTGGCTTTCCAGCAGGCTACGACCACCGTTGTTTTCCTCTACACACCCTCTATTTAACCATCGGAGCCAAATTCCCCCATGCACACTAGATTGAAAGATATAAGCCTCCAAAGTAGGTTCCTCACACTGCCCAAAAACCTAGAATTCTGAACCAGTTTTCTGTTTTCTCTCTCTCCTTCGTTTTCCAGCTATTCTCTTCACTTTTTAACACTTCTAAACTCTTCCCACAAGCCTTAAGGATGCTCTGAAGGTATAAAATCAGTGGTTCTCTCCTTTTTTCTTCTTTTCTCTTTCTTTTCTTCATTTTTCTCTCTTTTTCTCTCTTTCTCTTTCTTTTTTTGGTTTGCTTCGTTCTCTCTCCTTTCCTTTGATCCAGAACACTTCCTTACCCTTTACACCACCTACTACAAGTCCCTCAGTCACCCATTTCCAGCAGCTGCTTGATTATTTACACAAACATCTAATTTTCCCTTTTAAAGACTTAACCCTTAAGTTAACAAATTTCTTTCACTTTCTTTCTTTCTATCACGAATTCCAACCCATTAAACATGCCAGCACTTGTTTTCAAAATGATTTTGGTGTCAAAATAATACGTATAACACGTATCTGAAGTTTTGTAAAAATCAGAATCCGAAAATTATTCGCGGTTTGGTTGGTGACCTAATTCGACTCCGAAACCTCAACGATTTTTGCGGAACCGAAACCATACAATGTCGTCATAAAATTAGGGTTCTAAAACTCTTAAAATCATTTTAATAAAATATAATAAAATATCAAAATCATTTGCTTTATATTTTATGCGTTTATGACGTTTTTTGGTTGCACGAGCCAAAATCACTAATTGGCTCCGTTTGTGTCTTTCGACGGCAAACGAGCTTAAAACATAACTTGTTTAACACATTCATTTCATGCATTATCATATTTAAATTATATAATCCATATTCAAGTCATATTTCATATCAAATAATGATGCATTTTAATGAAAATGCACGTAATGCATGTAATGACGTCGGAACGACGTAGGTTAGGGTTTAGGGTGTCACACGTCGGGCCCGCCTGTTCCAGCTCCTGCGCACACAGGCCCGCATAGCTGGCCAGTCCAACCCATGCGTGCGGCTCGCCGGGCACACCCTGCAGCCGGCCTGTCACATTTCTGAACCCAGCCCGCCGGTTTGAACCGTGATTCAAATTGGCGGTTTCAAGAATTTCGAATTTTGAATTATTTTAACGGTTAACTGTCAGTTCAATTAGACGGTTCGAGTACGGTTCACAGTTCATAACAGTTACAGTTTAAAATTTCTTTGAACCTGAGCAAGATTGTCGATCAACCGATTCCGGTTCAAGTACGGGCCAGGCCAGTTTTTAGACGGCCCGAGCCAGGCGGACCGCACGGGCCAACTCGGCCTATGGCCGCGTCTAGTATAGGTAAACACGTAGTAACTGGTGGGTATCCTATTAATTTTTTAGCTATGTAAGTTTTTTGTTGGTGGAATCTGGCAAACTCACATTTCAAGTTAAATTTTCGATGAGCTTTTTCAGTTGGTACTCAACGAAAATTAACAAAATTCGACCATGTACTAGTTGGAATCGCATCAGTTACATATAGGTAGCATGAAACCCATATTGGATACAGTCCATATTTGCTAAAAAAATTGAAACAATTGGACTTCCATTATCACTAGTGAGGAAGATTGGAATATCGACAATTCTCTGTCGAAACTCGATGAAAAATCTCTAAGATTGTTTTTACACCATAAGTTGAATTTTTGGTTTAATCATAATCCAGTACAGGATTTTTGGGTCATGTTTTGGGTTCATATTTATTAGTTAGGTATATGTTGTTTTGATCCCTACTTATTTTTAGGCTTTAATTAAAGTAGTTAATGCCAATGCTTTATTTAAGCCTATGGCATCATTTATCTTTTGTAAACAAATTAGGTTTTGGTAGTAATTTGATAGTTGAAAGCCTTATAGTTAAAGGTGGAAGTGTCTAGAAGAATGAAGAATGTAAACTTGAACAATTGAAAAGCAAAAGACTTCATATGCTTCGGGTGGTTGAAGAACGGAAGAGGTGGACTTTGGAAAGATCTTTTGGCTGTAGAAGTGGAGAAGATGGATGAAGTTTACAAAGGTGTGCGTGTTACTTGGGCTTGTAAATTATTTAATTGCCAAGGTCTTAGCTATAAAAGGGAGAATAAAAGGTAGAGAAAGCCCTCAACAAACCATATAACAAATCAATCAACAACAACAACAATCAGACCCTACGTCATTGAACTTTATCTAGACCTCTAGTCTTTAAACTTATCTTTAAACACTCAAACACAAAAACAATACAACATACTTATGAGTCTCAACATTGTATCTTTATTTCTTGTTTATCAATTTTAATATAACTTGTATTTATCTGATTAGCGTCAAAAGATTTGTTCATTAAAATTATCCTTTGACAATCACTTGTTTTGTCGACCCTGAGTCTAATTCAAGCCTTTTTTCCTTTACACAATCCTTCAATTGATTTCTTCTTGAAGACTTATCCAAATTTTCCTTCAGTTGATCTCGTCATGAAGGTTTGGTTATCTTTTATTCTAATTGATTCCGTCCTGGAGAAACTTATCCTTTAAATTGTGTTTCCCAATGCATACTATAAACCCATAATCACCTTCCTTGGAAACACAATGGTGCAACATTTATCATGAATCCAATCCACAATCCAAGAAGTCAGGATTGAATGCATTCTCAACAATTGGTGTACTTCACACACCTAGCATACTCACTAGCTGCACAACCTTAGCCAGCTAAATATTCAAACCGCATCTGGTTTACCAACTAGGAAAAGACAACAACAATCTTTTTTAGCACGCTCGGTGGGACCTTAGACATCTTTTTCAACAAAATGTAGCCAAATTTATTCTAAGCCTCCAAAAGAAGCGACAACAAATCGACTAATGCCTTTTTTGCAAAAAAAGAAAAAAATTCTTTTGATTTTCAACCAATTTCAAGCTGGTTTCTTCATGGTTTTTTATTTGAACCTCAACGGAAAACACATAAAACACTAAAAAAAGTATTTGTATCATCTGTAAAATTTGACAGAAATATGATCTTATCAACGAAATATATATTGCTACTTGTTTCCTAAAAGTATCATATATTTATCATTACATTATTGGAATTGATATCAGAAGATTTAATTTAGGGTTTCTGGAGAATTAATTCAATCAATTGTAATCTTTTACAAGTTGTATATATATGTATACAGTAATTAATAAAAATATTTCTTTCTTGATTCTGTTTGATCTTCTACTTCCTGTTTTTCTTGATTTCCTCTTCTATTTTCTATTTCTTTCCTTTTCTATTCCAGTCTGTCTGTCACTCCCCCTTAAGTTGGGTCATAGGATCTCCTATGCCCAACTTGACTAAAGCCTTACTGAAGGATTTTTCCTAGAACTGCTTTAGTCAGTATATCGGCAAGTTGTTCTTCAGATCTGATAAAAGGAAGACATATACTTCCTTCTTCTAGTTTCTCCTTGATAAAATGTCTATCTACTTCTACATGCTTTGTCTGATCATGTTGAACTGGATTTTTTGAAATACTAATTGCCGCTCTATTATCGCAAAAAAATTTGCAGGAAGTCTTTGGTGGAAAACCAATTTCTATGAGAAACTTTCTTATCCAAAGTATCTCTGCCAATCCTCGAGAAATTCCACGAAATTCTGCTTCTGCGCTCGAAAGAGACACCGCCTTTTGTTTCTTACTCTTCTAGGTTGCCATATTATCTCCTACCATTATAAAGTATCCTGATGTGGACCTCCTATGGACTGGATTTCCTACCCAATCTGCATCTGTGAATGCATTTATTTCTAAGTGCCCATTCTTCTGAAACAGTACCCCATGTCTTGGAGAACCCTTCAGGTATCAAATAATTCTAATGATTGCTTCCATATGTTCTTCCTAGGGTTTATGCATGAATTGACTTACTATCCTAACTGCATAAGCAATATTCGGTCTAATTCGTAAGAGATATATAAGCTTACCAACTAATCTGTGATACTGTCCTTTGTCTGCCAAATCATCTGTAACGTCCTCTCTTATACTTACGTTATAAAACATGTCATATTTTTTTTAATAAACTTATATCACCATTTTAATTACCACATTAACTTAAGCCAAGCATTATAAACCAACATATAACAAATATAACCCAACATTAATCATACATAATTATAATTCTATATTACATATCACTATGCCATAATATACCAAACTCAATAAACATATATATATACATGCCAAACCAGAAATGTAATGCTATACAGGAATAACATTAAACAAAATTCTATATGCAACTAATACAAATGATGTGACGTGAGGGAGAGAGGCTTAGGCTTCAGCTGTACCGACCTGAGCAATAGACCAGTGAAGTCTCAGTGCTTCACTCAGACAGCAAACCTGAAAACATAAATATGCATTTTATGTGAATCGCAAAACTTAGCAAGTGCTAAATAAAACATATATAACAAATAAGGCAAATTATCAAATATATCAACACCATTCATTTTCAGGTCAGATATATCATTTATATAACGGCTATAATAGCAAATGCATAATGATATGTCATTTCTTATTCATTGGTTGTGATTTATCGACCACATGTTACCCCGGGAATTTCACGGCATAGCAGTATACATAGCTGGCCAGCAACCTGTAAGACCAGAATTTATCTTCAGTCAAAAAGGGATCCACATATCAACCTTTAATATGCAGTATTCACCAGATCATTCTGCATTGTATAGGACCCGTAGGTCTTTCTATAACATATTAGACTAATAGGCCTTTCCGTCAAATCATAGAGGAAACCGTAGTTTCTCAAACGTGAAATCTGCAACATTGGTAACGATAATCACAACCACCTTATTTAAGTTCTGTGAACATATGCTTGAAAATCATATATATCATATTATCATGCTTATATAATCTCATACTTGTAATAATCATGTAATCATATAACCGGATTTCATTACGGGTAACATTAACATGGTATAACATATATCATTTATTCCAGATCATATAA
>CANUEY010043680.1:0-14279 GCA_948099555.1 Croton setiger
TTTTGAAATTAGAATTTATTGTGAGGACTACCGAATACAATAAAGAAATCCCAAACCCTAGAAATTAAAACTTTCCCCCAATTTTCCCCTATTTCGAAATTACAGAAACCTAGAAATTACTACTTACAAAATTTCTCTCTCGATTTCTTTTGGAATTGATCTCTTTCGGAACCCTGGATTTCCAACCCCCTCTTCCGAAGCTTTCCCTTCTCTTTTGTAGGCAATGGGTCGTCTTCAATTTCACCTATATCTTCGGTCTCCTCTTTGATTCCAACACTGCTTCGTCGCCGTCTTTGATTCCAACTCTACCATCTACTTCTTCAATTTCCTCTTCATCTCTGTCTCTTTCTTCAACTGCGTTCGTCGTTCCTTCAGTTTCTGTCATGCTTCACTTCCTTCTCATTATGCGAAACGCAGCCCCAGCTGCGTTTGATTTTTATTTTTTTTTTGTCTTCTCATTAACCAAAACGTTTTATCATTAGACAAAACGACGTCGTTTCACAGTTAACAGGCGTCCTCCCCCCTTTTCTCCTTTATTTCTGTTTTTAGCCCCTGTTCTTTCTTCCTTCTTTCAATTTCGTCCTTCCTTCCCTCCAAATCTTCCCAATTCTTCTATTTTCCTTTCAATTACACCCTTTTTCTCTTATTTTCTTCCCAACTTCACATTTTCTTCTAATTTTCTTTCATTTTTCTCATTTCCCCTTTTTTCTTTTCTCTCTTTTATTTTTTTTTATCTTTTCTTCTTTTAATATTTTTTCCTCTTTTTTCTTTTCTCAATTTTTACAAAATAAGGAGAAATTAAAAATAAAATAAATGTACTTTCTTTTTCCTTAAACACTTATCTTTTAGATTTTGGGGGTCAAAAATCGAGCGTCAACAATTCCCCTTCGTGGGATTCCAACGATACCTGGCTACGTTGAATGGCTCCAGGGGCAAGAGGAGTAGTCTTGGATTTCTCAAACAAAAACCTCAGATCGTCCAATTCTGTGTGTTGTTCTGTTTGATTTTCCTTTTCTTTGCGGATGCTTCCTGTTGTCTTGGAAGCGCGTATGTTTCTTTTTATTTTTGAGCTTTCAATAAACCAGTGCTTGGTCTATGCTTTATTCCTGCAAAATTCAAACAACAAAATGCAAAATGCATGTGGGTTATTCATATATACATTAATGTTTTCATCTCGTAGAGGTACAAGCTTTCTGAGGACTCATCCTGAAAGGGCTCTGTGCCGAGCAAGGTCAGAGAACTGCTACCGAGATCTTTCTGACGCTAAAAAATGTTAAACCGCTGAAAGAATTCAAGTGTTAGCCCAGTTGCTGACTTCTGACTCTCACCATCTCTGTTTGTGAGAGTGTGCGACACGCGCAGATATTTCTCTTTCTTGACCCCTCGGGATTCTTCATCACCCTTCTCGCAAGCTTGTTGCCCCCTTGATTGAAGCAAAGTACAACACGACACAATGACTTCTCTGTTTTGACCTCTCGGGGTTTTCTCGTCACTCTGCATACCAACTTGTTGCCCCCCTGTTTAGAGCAACGATTCAATGTTTCTTCATTTAGAGCTTCCCGGTTTCTGAAGAAGTAATCCTATCCCCTCACAACATGCTTCAACATTTTTATCTTTATGCTAGTGTTTTCAACAAAATAATTAACACTACTTCAAGCTATCTTAAGTCACACAGACTCACAATTCTCTCGTGTTTAGGTTACAGTGTGTGCACTCAGCGTTCATCATGGTGAGCTAAGAGTCACCATAGGCTTGCTTCGAAACCTAATCTCCACTCGTAGTGATTGCAAATTCAAATCAAAAGGTCTTTCTTTTGGTTGTAATGGGGCCTGGGCCAAGGTTAGACAAAATGGTAAATTTTGGCTTGTTTGAAGGAATCACTTTTCTAGTGAACCATCTGAAGTATTGCTGATTCTTTTTCTTTTGAAATGTGCTTCATTTTTTTTAAGAGTTCTTCTAACTTTTTTATTTGCAACTTTATTTCCTAAGAGTTTTTCTAACCCCTTTTTTTTTATTCTCAACTTTGTTGCTTAGGAGTTTTCTAACTCTTTCCTTTTTTTACTTCGTTGCTTTTCATCATTGTCTTATTCTTTCCTTTTGATTCTGATTTTCACTTTCTGGTTTTTCTTTTGACTTTGATTTCTTGTTTTCTTTTTCTATCTTTCATTTTTGATTTTTTTTCTTTTGTCAATTCGACCAGATTGTCGTTTTCTTTTCTCTTTTCTATGTACTTCACACATTATTTTTATTCAACTACTCCCTTAGGTTTTCTACCTATGTGATTCCTTCAAAAAGGTTGACTGAGAAAATTATTTTTCTTTTGGCTGGTTTCATATTTGATTTCTGAAATGATCGGTTCGCTTTGGGCTAGAAGGGGCTCATCTAGAGGCTTATTCAAATGGGTTGGCTTATTTAAGCTAAATGGTTATCCCTAATTGCCTTTATCACTTTTGAATTTGCAATCCTAACTTTAGTCTAAGAAAGGTCGCGAAGCAAGTTCTAAGATTCTCAAGCCGAGCATGTGAACTCACTCTCAAGAATTTAACAGTGTCTAGGCTCAAATCTCACGACAATACAAAGCAAAAACAGTCCAAAGTAATGAAAGCTATTCCGATGAAAACACCTACATAAAAAACAAAATACTGAAATACAGTACACGCATTGTTTTTGAAACCCAACATTCGTTCAAAGTTTCGAAGCTATTCAAAAACAAAAAGCTCCCTTCAGTTTTCAACTACTCAAATTTGAGGTGATGCTACATCGTAGTAGTCTGGGAATGCGTTGGTTTTGGTGTGGGTTTGCCCTTTTCTGGATTAGGTATCTTTCCCTGTTCGATCAAGTCTTAGATCTCATGTCTCAGGCACTTGCAGTTATCGGTGTCATGCCCTTTGACTTAATAAAACTTACAGTAAGCCAGGAGGTTGAAAGATGCAGGAAGTGGATTTGGAAGAGGTTTTGGTTCAAGCGATCGAAGGAGACCCAGTGGTTGAAGCTCTCTTAATATTTCTGACATAGGCATACTGAGCTCGGAAAACTTCCTTGAAGCTTTGACAGTCAACACACTTGCTGCGGCTACCACAGACTTTCCCCAAGACTTGGAAGAATGGTCACCCACCGTCCAATCTTGCCCGTTTGTACCTCTGGGCATATGGTTCAATATTCAAATTCTTTGGGGCTCGAGCAACTCCCTCTTGAATCTTAGCATCAATCTCGGCCTCCAGTTCGGCTTTTATTTTGGCCTTCATTCTTCTCATAGCAATTTCAAACTCATGAAGGTCAATGGTTTTGCTTGAACTATTTCTTGCCATGTTGCCAATAGTTCCTAATTCATCTCCGGTGTATTCTTCAAAATCGTAACCAAGTTCATTCCTGGTTTGCAGCTGGGCACTAATTCTCTCCATTTCCTTCTTCATTACCCCCAACTCCTCTTCCAAGGCAGATTTTCCTTTTACCAGACCAACAGGTACGTCGGTTACCTGTTTGGCAGACTTGGACCTTTCCAGCGATTCTGCATGATAGGCAGCATCATATTCTACCAGCATTGGGTCGACAACTTCTGGCCCTTCTCCTTTTTCAGACACAGAGGGTACAGTTGGTGCCTGAACTTGGACTTGAGGTGCATAACCTAATTCAACCAACTTCGCAGCTAGTAGTTCGTTGAGCATCACTTCCACCTCTGCTCGGGTGTATCGGGGCTCACTAGGATCCATTCCCGAATTTTCTGCAGCTTGTCTGTCAGCCATATCACTTTCCATTCTCGGTTCAAGGCTCACTTCCGCTGAGATCCGAGTGTTTCAAGATTCTGACTAATCTTTTAGACGGTTCTCTAACCCACATTAGCACAGTGCTTTCTCGGGTTGAATCACTCGACGGCTATAACCCTCTGAGAAACAAAACGGTTAGGAATGGGAATGCATGGATGCATGAAAATGCAGAATTTGCACAATAGATGAATGCAAGCTAATGTGTCAGTTAGCTGTCATGGATCATCGGTCCCTCCACCGCAGCTGGTTGGAGACTTTGAAAAGATTTGCCCGAGTAGGCGAGTATAGTTTAGCACGAAACATTTAAGACGTCTTTTGTCATAACTAGCCGTTTCTCGGTTTTCTAGTTACTTATTTTCTCTCTGTATCCTTTCTTTTTGCCTTAAGTATGACTGTTACTTAAGCAAAGCGTTATTTTCATTTTTTCTGTTTTTCTATTTTTCTATTTTTCTGTTTTCTTTTTTTTTATTTCTCTTTTTCTATTTTTGTGTGCTTCTCTCTTTCTCACTTCTCAAAAGACATCAGAAATGTGACAGCTAAAAATCCCCCTTTTCATTACAGAAGGTTTCAGGTTTACAATTGTGTACAAAAGTTTGAAATAACTACAGTACAGATTAACGTGACGCTAAACGTCATGGACAATTATGCTTTGATGTTGAGCAATTATTTTTGGGGCATCGCCTCGGTTTCAAACTTCTTTTTCTGAACTCCGACTGTGATTCTTGATGGGTTCTGACAGTATGCTCGGGAATTAGCTATCTCGCCTTTCCTCGGCAAAAGGTCTCAAATTAAACAACCAACTGGGTGTTGGGGCCCACGGCCTATAACTGCAACCAACTCTTAAATGGCTGAAACGAAACACGTTAAGTGATGCATGACGACAGTGCATTATATACAAAATGGGGGGAACGGGAGGTAGAAATGCATGAACTCCGCCCTTATATCACCCGCACACGAATTCGATCGGTCAAAATTCCGACATCTAAAAATCCTAGGATTTTTGGTTTAAAATCTCGACAGTCAGCGGGGGACTTTGAGATTGACGATAACTCTCTCATTTAGGATGATGTTTCAAGACAACAGCACAAAAAATTGGGTATTTTTCCTAAACAGAAGTAGCTACGGTCGACTATATGTGGGCTTAGTCGGGTTTGACAAGTCTCGGGTTCCGTAAGCGAGGTTTCAGCTTTGGAGGCCTTAACCTTTTATATACCCGCAGGTGCGAGACTTACGGTTGATAAGAATTACCAATACCCCGGCTAGTGTATCCGAAAATTTTCGGGAAAGCAGCAACCGATCGTATCGATAACCTTACCAGAGGGTGATAAGGGTAGAACATAGAAGATGATGAATTATGCAATGCAAATCCTAAACAGTTTAAGGAAAGCAGTAAAACAGACAACAAACGACAAAAATCACCGAGCGATTTATTTATTTTATTTTTGCAAAAAGTCTTAATTTTAAAGTTGGAAAACCAATTTGGGTTTTATTTTGAAAAAAGAGTTTACCCTTTATTTACAGTCGAAAACTCAGTGAGAAAAACCGGGGATTTTGACTGTAAACATCCCCAGTGGAGTCGCCAAACTGTTGACGGCCCGGTTTTCACGGCTAACGGGTCGGCCCTCGCCCGGCTCGTCTCCGAAAGCCGGGAGAGGTTTGCAAAATTCATTTTCCATTTCGGTTTGAAAACAGGCAAAGGCGATAAACGCATTTTTTGTTGCGGTGCCGAACTAGTCGGTCTTATAATTATTTTGAGTCGCCACCCATTTCGAGAACCGGTTCTTAAGAAAAACCCAAAAAGATTGACTCCGTTTAAATTGGATAAGGCAAAATCCGAACCAGAAATTCCAGGTAAGCGGGTAAGGTACATTAGCCGAAATTTCATTTCGACTAACGCCTGGATTTACCAGCATCTGAAACCAAATTCAGTTTTCCGAAAATTAAAGTTAAGACTGATTTATTTTGAAAAGCAACTATCGATGTTACTAAATCGGTGATAAAAGTCGTTTGTACAAAACACAATACAGAAAGCGATAAATTGCGGAAATTAAATCGCAGAATAATAAACAGCTCTTAATCTAAAATATTTTTCTCTAATTTCCAGAGAAAATAATTACAATGCGGTTCCTAAATTTACATTCTACCCGATTTAATCCCCGAATTTAAACCCGGCACCGAAAATTAGCAATTTAAGACAAACATTTGAAAATTACAAATTAGTCCTCGGACTTTACAAAAATTGCAAAAAGGTCTTCGGGAGGGAAAAATTATCATTTGACCCCATAAAACATTTAATCAACAACAAACAACATCCGAAACACATAAAACATATTATTTAAACAATTAAATGCAAAATATGTAAATTACATTTTAGTTCATATTTTGCAAAATTACACTTTTGCCCCCAAAAGTTACTTTTATTGCAAAATTAACCCCAAAATAGTTTATAAACGTACAAAACATGTTGAATTGGCAATTTGAGTGAAAAGTGGAAAATTACAGTTTTGGTCCTTAGACTTTTGAAAAATTGCATTTTAGTCCCTATGCATACGTTACTGCCCAAACAGTCCTCAAAACATTCAGGAATAGCAAACAGCACATAATTGAACTAAAAATTATCAAGAGGGTCATAATTATACATAATTACAGTTTGGTCCCTATAGTTTACTAAAATTACCAAATTGCCCCAGATTTCCAATTCCATACACAACCTGCCCCACATTCATATTAAGTTTATTACATAATTAATTTAGCAAACAAAAACAACATTTGAGACAAATTCTGCACATTTACACATTTGGCACCTCAACTTCATCATGCAAGCTGTTTGCACATTATAACATTCCTACCCAGTATGTTAACACACTCATCAACAGCCCCAGGGTACATACAAAAGCAGCAGAAAGAGAGACCTCTAAACAATACCATACAAGGATTACAGGCTTTCAAAAATAAGGAACAAACTGAAATCTGGCAGCTTATAGGTTCATCAAACCATAAACAAATGTTCAGCACAACAATACCATCATTAAAGGCAGCCTAAAATGTTAACATAACAGCAAAGACAGTCTAAGCCACAATGTCAAAGACAGCACTAACTGATTAAACAGCCTAAACAGTACATTAATTACCATAAAGGCAGATTAGAATGCAGGTGAGATAGGCAAAGAAAATAGTGGCAGCAACAGACTGAATTGGTCCAGGTTATGCATGCTCACAATGCAAAAAAGAGATATAAACAGAAGGCAAACAAATCTGGATGATAACCATTTCACTATGACATGAGAACACATTACAAGAGTTAAATGAGCTAGACTAGGACCTGTAACCAGCCATCAAACCTTATGACCTACATATAAGACTTCAAATGTATATAGCAACAACTATGAGACACAACATACAAAATTGAACATGCTAGGGTAACAGAAGCAATGAACATGAAACCAAGCCTCATTCTTAAATGACAGGACTTTAAAATGCAACAACTCAAGACATTCTACAAGTACTGAAGCACTTGTAGAATCACAGCTAGGCACGACAGCTCCTGCAAGCAGAAACATACCTAGGCACAACAGAAACACATACTCTGAAGCACAGCAAGATAGGCTCAGTAAAGAAAGGAAAAGAGTGATAGCATTGGTTCAACTCTCAACAGACATTCAACGAGGGCAGTTTCAATAGGATACTACCAATAACTTATTCTGAAAGTCACAACAAACCTAGATGCAACATTATAAACTAAGAAACATTCATAGTCTCAATAGATTGCATCCTACAAAAATTAGAATCAATAACTCCAAACATAACAAAAACAAATAGCAGGGAACAGAAACAACCATATTCTAAGCCAGAAGAAAAACAACATACAATAGCTAATCTTACCTAAGCTACTCAGAAGCATCAATAGCATCTTATCCAAAGAACGAAGATTAAAATTAAAAGAAACAGCAAGCAGATTGAATCATTCAAACGACAGAAATAGGCAAACCCTTAGTCTGGTTCTCTAATGAACAAACAGAACTTCATTTCTTTGAATACAGCAGAGATAACAAGCAATATAGAGTCAACAAATACTGAGAAGAAGAGAAGAATAGAATATACCAAATTTTCAAAAAGCTTTTATTCCAAGCTGTAGGATCCTTCTCCAGGTCCTCAGATGTTTACAAGAATCAGAATTCTCTCTCTAATTTCAATTATTTACAGAAAATATCCCAACCCCCAATTATAGAAGAAATCCCTAAGTTAATTTTTGAAACCCTAATCCCCAATTGAACACAGAAATCCCTAGGTTCTAATCTCTCCCCCAATTACAGAAGACAATTTTGATCCTAAAGACAGAAACCCTAAAATCGAAAATGGAAAGCTTACAGATTTTTCCAGAGAGCTCTCTTTCTATCTGATTTTTGTCTGCCTCGAAAACTCTCCTTTCTCCTCCCCTTTGCTACCCGTTGCCTCTGGCTGGCCACGTCTCCTCTCTGACTGGAGCCGTCGAAGCGTCCCTTCGACGCGTTCTTCAGTCTTCGATTTTTCTTCTTCTGACTTCGCTTTTTCCATTTTGTCTCGATCGCATTTATCGCCCTTTAGGAGCTTCCTTCTCTCTCTCTTCACTGTTGATTTCACGTCCCAACTTCGTCGTTAGATTACTGTTTGATTCCATTTTCCCCAAGTCTGTTAGGGTTCCTTCTGCTTCCTCGATTCTCTTTCAGTTTGATTCTGATTTCGAAGGCTTTTTTTTTTTTTATCTTTGTCCTCGTCTGTTTACTGTTCTCTTCGGTTATCAAAACGCCATCGTCTTGATTTATTTATTTTTTTGCTTTTTCTGTTGACCAAACGGCGCGTCGTCTGACGCGTTTTGACAATACGCGGCCGCTTCCTCTTTTTGTCGTTTTGTCGTTCAGTCCAAACGACACATCGTTTTGACCCTCAGTTTCCCAGCTCACGCCTTCCTCCCCAGCATTTTCCAGAAATCATACTTTGGCCCACAGAACTTTTCTTCCGTTTGCAATTAGGCCCCTCCTTCCTTTCTAATTTTCCTTTTTCTTTTAATTTTTTTTCAATTTAATCCTTTTTTCTTAATCTTCTCCAAATTTTCTCAATTAATCCCTTCTAATTAATTTTCCAAATTAATTAAAATTAAAAACATAAAACATATTTCGATTAAAAATTGAAATTAAGAATAAAACATAAACATTTGTCATTTTAATCTTAAAATTGATTCTTAAGATTAAAATCACAAATCATTCTTTTTAATTCTTTTTCTTCTTTTCTTCTCTTTTTTTAATTTTTCTTTTGCAACTTTGAAAAATAAAAACGCATTTACAAACATATATATTTTGCAACTAGAAGGGAATTTTGAGAATTCATTAAAACACAAGAAGGGTTAAAACGTAGGAAAATATTTTTGGAAAAGAGGAAAATCAAGCTGGGCAGGAATTCTGGAAATTCCGAGCCTGGAGCTCTTATTATCCTCGGATATTTTTGGGGTGCACAAATTGAGCGTCAACAGTATCTGTGTTTAATTGGATAAGAGGAGTTCTGAAAGATGAGTGCCTATGAGAGGTTCTGTCTAACCTTATGCATTTATGATATTATTGCTTTGTTATATGGCATAGTTTGCACTTACTGAGTTAGCAACTCATTAAATTGCCTTTACATGATTCCAGGTTTCACTTGGAGCAATTGACAGCGTCAGTTTTATCATCCTACCTCTGGGTCGGTCGACCGAAGCTTAGAATCTCTCCCTCGCATTTCATTATTATAATCACCTTATCATATAGATGTTGTTTGTCATATGGTTTGTAATCTATTAATAATGCTCATGATTAAAAGAATATATATATATTATAGTAAATAAGGTATGGCATGACATATGCATGATGAACATCATTGCATTACATGTAGCGGTGTTATATGTTGGATATGTATATGGTATATGTTTTGGAGATTAAACAAAGATAGCAACATGTGACGTATGCTAAGTTAAAAAAAAATGTATAGCATGTTTTATGACGTAAGAGTATAAGTAGAGGATGTTACAGTGGTGATGTTGAATATTTAAAGATTAAACTTGAAATTTTCCAAGAACCTTAAGATTATTTGGTAAATCAGCTTGCATTGTGCAATTGGGACAAATTAGGGTATATTCTTGTAAGAATGCATGAAAAACTTTAGAAATAGAAATAGGGGCAGTTTGGTAATTTTTGAAAACTTTAGAGACTAATTAGAAATTTTACATAATTGAGGTTGAATATTGGTAACTTTACATGTTTTATGGGTCGCTTTATTTAGATGGCATGCTTAGGGCTTAAATGACAATTTTGCATAAATTAGGGACCTATTTGCAATTTTTAATAATTTCAAGGACCATTTTATAATTTGTTTTGAAATTACTTGGAATTGTTTATTTTGGGGCGTTTTGGGATTTAATTTGGGATTTATTCGGGTAGAATGTAATTTATTTAGGACCGGTTTGTAATTATTTTCTCCTAAATGGAGAAAGAATAATTAGGTTTAGATGTGAATGATTTATTTTTTCCGCGCTTTTAATTTCTGCAGTTTATTGCTTTCGTGTTTGAAATTGTATTCACAATTGACCGGAAAACGCCAATTAGGAACATCGCTAGATTAAATCACGCAACGACTTTTCTCTTAAAAATAAACTTAAATTTTGGAAATTAAACAAACCAAGAGGCCGGTTTTGCCGGTACCTTACCCGGATCTCTAATTTTTGACCAGTGCCTTTAAATTGAAAACGGAGTCATTTTTCTTGAAAATTAAAAATTTGATGTCCCGAAATCGGGTGGTGACTCTAAAATTATTTTTAAGACCAACTAGTTCGGCAACGCGCGATCGAAAATGTTTTATCACCATCTTTTTGGTAATAATCCAAAACGAACAACAACAACTGGGTCTGATAAAACCCCTATCAAGTAACTCCTGAGCTGCTTCTTCAGCTCTTCCAGTTCCAGTGATGCCATTCTGTAAGGAGTGATAGAAATGGGAGCCGTACCTGAAACTATCTCGATGGACATATCTATCTCTCTGTTCGATGGCAAGCTTGGTAAATCCTCTGGAAACACATCTGGAAACTCTCTGACAACTGGAATATCTTCCACTTTACTGCTCTATTCCCGAGTGTTGATGACATGCGCCAAATAAGCCTCACAGCCCCTCTGAATCAAACTAAATGTCGTGACAGCTGATATCAAACGCCCAGGCACTGCTTGCCTCTCTCCATAGAAAATAACCTCTGACTGCCCTGGCGGCTCTAAAACAACCTCTTTGGCATAGCAATCGACCTTAGCTCGATGTCGTGCCAACCAATCCATACCCAATATGATGTCGAAATCATGAAAGGGTAACAATATCAAGTCTGCTGGTAAAACTCGCTCTCCAATAATAATCTCACAGTCTGGATAAATGTGTTTCACTCTCTCTACTTCTCCCAAAGGTGTATGTACAGAAAGACTATACTCTAGGTGTTTAAGTTCTCTCGGTGTTTGGAATGACATATGAGATGATATAAATGAATGGGATGAACTAGGATCTATTAATGCAAATGCAAAAACATCAGGGGTGTTAAAAGAGAGTTTACCAGCAATAACCTCTGGAGCTGCCAGTGCCTCATCTCTGGTTAGTGCATAAACCCGAGCCTGTGCCGGTGCCTATAATGTAGTCCTCTGTGCACTGCCTCTGCCTGCGCCACCCCCAGCTGGGGTGAACGACCCTCTGCCTCTGCCTCGTCCTCTACCAAATCCCGACCCGGCCCCACTAGCACGGGTGACCTGAACTGACGGCCCTGATGGTGCTTGAGCCAACTCCCGTCTCCTGGGACAGTCATTAAAGAAGTGTCCCTACTCTCCACAAAGGTAACACGCTCCGGTGTACCGTCGACATTCCCCCCAGTGGGGTCTGCCGCAAAAAGCGCACTGTGGTTTAGGCTGTGCCTGTACCTGTCCTCTGCCAGAACTGCTCTGGTGGAAAGAACCACCCCTTTGGAATCCAGCTTGCGATCCACCTGGATACCTCTGTGACCTGCTCTAGAAACCCGATGAAGCAGACGGCTTCTGGTATGGACGCTTACGGGAACTGCCCGCGTCCTCTGTGTAACCCGCTCCCTTTCTCTTAGGTCGAAGAGCAAACTGTGGCTTCTCAGAAACCAACCTCTCTGACCGAACAGCCGCTGCACGGAGATTCACAAAGCTCATCATATCATAAGATATGATGTGGGACTTGATCTCCCACCTCAGACCTTCCTCATATCGGCGGCACTTGTCCATGTCGGACACCACCAAAGAGCTCGCATAACGGGATAGTTGAGTAAAACGTATCTTATAGTCAACTACTGACATGTTCCCCTGCTTCAGGTTGAAGAACTCCCGTTGTTTTTGATCTCTATACACCTCTGGGGTGTACTTCTCTCTGAACTCAAAAAAGAAGTCGTCCCAAGTCAAAACTGCTGGTCAAGCCATGGAGTTTGGGACTGTCTCCCACCAATCAATGGTGTCTCCCTGGAGGAGTGATATAATGTAGTCAAACTTCTCCTCTGGAGCGCTGTCCATCATAAAGAAGATCCACTCTGTACGCCTTAACCAACCCTCGGCCTCTGCCGGATCCGTAGTTCCCCAAAAATCTGTCACTCCTAACTTACGTGCCTCTTTAAAATTCTTACGTCGAGCAGCATGTTTCCAGGACCAAATGCATGAGGTTCAAAGGAATCTTCAACTGACAATGCAGGGCCAGCTGAATCCTCTCCCTTCTATGAATCATGTGTATGCTCCATGATCCTATATATATATGCCATATGTCAAACAAAGTGTATGAATGATTTCACATATCATGCATACAACTAGGTCCTGTGGGGCCGTAAACCAGCTCTGATACCAAATAAATGTAACACCTCTTACTGTACTCTTATGTCATAAAACATGCCATTTTTTTTATAACATCCATAACATGTTGCTATCTCTGTTTTAAACTCTTTAACATATATACATTTACAACATACATATAACAGCATATGACATCTTTTCTCTTTTACCTTACTTCAGGTTTAACTGGTCATTCTCTGCACTATAGGCATATGTAAACATAACATACTTCACATATATCAAAACATGGATGCAAAAAACTGTTTATCCAAAAGGCTATAATATCATAGCACCTTATTTACATGCCAAAATATATATAATTATGCTTTCAGTTTGTGTGCTGCCTGATTTTCACTCTACCTAGAATTTACTTTATTTTCTCTCAACTTCAGGCGAACGGTACGACCACCTCCGGCAACCTTCCGGCGATCTAAGACTACCAAAATCTTCTCCTACATGCGCTCTACAACTCTATCGAAGCCAAACTCTCTCATGCATAACAGATTGAAAGTTATGGAGCCTCAAAGTAGCTATCACGAGACTGCCTAAACCCAGAATTCTGCTCCCAGTTTTCGTTTTTCTCTTCTCCCTCACAAACCAACCTCTCTCTTCACCAAATACCACTTCTAATCAACTAATACACATCCCATAAACACAAACAACACAAAGGATTAAAGGTCTAAACACAAAATCACTTTTTTCTCTCTTCTTTCTTTCTTTTCTCTTTCTTTCTCACTTTCTTTCTTCTTTTCACGTTTTCCCTTTCTCTTTCCTCTAACTCCAGCAACACAAATCTCCTCCACCTCTTCACTTCAGCCTCCAGACGTCCCAACTACATCCCATCCAGCAGCTGCTTGTTCTTTTTACATAAAATCATCATTTTTCACTTTAATTAAATCTTAACCCTTAAGGCAACATATTCCTTTTCTCTTCTCTTTCAACTTTCTCTAATTCCAGCCACCGATTGTGTCCAACACAGCTTAAATTCATTTTAGGTGTCGAAATAAATAGTATAACACGTGTATGAAGTTTCACAAAAATCGGAATCCGAAAATTTGTCGCAGTTCGATCGGTGCCCTAAACCGAGTCGAAACCTCGACGATTTTCACAGAACCGAAACCGTACGACGTCATCGTAAAATCTTGGTCCCAAAACTCTTTAAATCATGTATGTAAACATATAAAATCACATCAAAATCATTTACTTTAGAATATTGCACGTTTCCGATATTTTTCGGTCGCGCGGGCCAAAAACCATAATTGGCTCCGTTTATGTCTTTCGACGGTAAACGGACTTAAAACATCTCTTGTTTAACATTTCTAATTCATATATTATCATTTTTAAATCATATAATTCATGTTAATGTCATATATCATATCAAACTATAATGTATTTTAATTAAAATGCACAAAATACATTCAATGACGTCAAAATGACGTATGATTTTGGTCTGAGGTGTCACAAAAGTAGGAAGGAAGGGCCTGATTGAAGAAGGAACGAAAGAATTGGGGTGGAAAATGGAAATAGTTAAAAGAGGAAGGGGAGACGAGCTTGTGAAGAAGAAAACGACGCCATTTTGTTGAGAAACAAAACGACGTCGTTTCATTAATTCAGAGTGTATATATATATATATATATATATATCT
>CANUEY010043694.1:0-10444 GCA_948099555.1 Croton setiger
TCTCTATTTTGGAAATTATATCAACGGGTCCCTAACTTTTGAAAAAATAGACTCTCAGGTCCTTCCGTCCACTTTGGCCGTTAGTCAACGGAAAAGTCAACGTTTTTTTTTTTCAAAATGACAAAACTACCCTTTGGTTTATTTGAATCGAATCATAGTTTATTTGAATCGAACCATGGTTTATTTGAATCAGACCATCCTAATTATTAAATCAAACCTGTGGGTCCCACTTACTATAAAAATAAAAAACAACCAAACAGGGGCTCAAGTCTGAGACCTTCAACATATTGAACTTCATGTTAACCAACTACACCACAACATCTTTAGTATATTAAATAGACGTGATAAAATTTCATTGTGTAAGACACAACCATTCACCTTTTATCACTATAACAATTATCTATTATTTCAATTAAGATTTTATTAAATAATTACATATTTATTTTTTTATCATCCTAGACAAGTATAAAAGTTAGAAGGAAAAGTTTAATTTTTCCGAAAAATTAAAAAGAGTTTACAAAAAATTTAGTGTTTATTTGGAGAAATTAACAAAAATTAGAAACCTCATATTTTTTATTTGGAGAAATTAACAAAAATTAGAAAACTCATATTTCTAATTCAAGGAAACTAAATATTTATTGTGGGACCCGATGATACAATTTTCAAAATAGAGGGACCCCAGAGTACATTAAGCTAAACCTCAGGGACTCTTGATGATACAATTTCCAAAATAGAGGGACTCCAGAGTACATTAAACTAAACCTCAGGGATTCAAAAATAATTACCCCTAAAAAATATGAGTTTTCTAATTTTTGTTAATTTCTCCAAATAAAAAATAAGAGTTTTCTAATTTTTGTTAATTTCTCCAAATAAACACTAAATTTTCTGTAAATTCTTTTTAATTTTTCGGAAAAATTAAAATTTCCTTTTAACTTTCAGACTTGTCTAGGATGATAAAAAAATAAATATTTAATTATTTAATAAAATCTTAATTGAAATAATAGATGATTGTTATAGTGATAAAATGTGAATGGTTGTGTCTTACACAATAAAATTTTATCACGTCAATTTAATACACTTAAGATATTGTGGTGTAGTTGGTTAACATGTAATTTAATGTGCTATAGGTCTCAGGTTCAAGCCTAAAAACGTTTCACCAAAACACAGGAATCTGTGTCATTTTGGGCTGCTGGAATGTGATTAAAACGCAGCCCTACTCTGCGTTTTGGTCCTTCTTGTGACACCCCAGACCTAAGTCATACGTCATTACATGCATTTTGTATATTTTTAATTAAAATGCATTATAGTTTGATATGATATATGACATGAACATGAATTATATGATTTGAAAATGATAATATATGAATTAGAGATGTTAAACAAGAGATTTTTTAAGTTCGTTTATCGTCGAAAGATATAAACGGAGCTAATTAAGGTTTCTGGCTCACGTGACCGAAAAATATCGGAAATACGTAATATTTTAAAGTAAATGATTTTGAGATGATTTTATATATTTACATACATGATTTAAAGAGTTTTGGGACCAAGATTTTATGACGACGTCGTACAGGTTCCGTGAAAATCGTTGAGGTTGATGTTGCACTGCATTTGCTTGTAACATTTATATCATTTTGTCATGTACAAGGAATACCTTATGCAACGTTGTCATGTTTTAGGCTTTGATGGTTTGTTTGATGTACTTTATGCAGATAAATTTTCCTTACCATATTATTTTAGTAGCGCACTGAGTAACTCGTATTTTATTTAATTACAGCCAATCTCCTTCCGCTTTCTTCGAAGAAAAGTCTTGCAGAAGACGCAGTTCCGTGACAAGGTTCACATCTTGTTATGTTTTCAAATTTTAAATTGTGCATGCTTTTGTTGGAATATCCAGTTGAATATGTGAGACAGAATTCATTCAAAATACATAAGAAAGCATGCATTGGAGAAGAAAACGATATCTATAACAAAAGTTAAATTTATGAGTGAGATAACTGTTGTATGATCTTGCTTTCTGGGATTTTGAATATATCTTGTGGCAGGATATCATCATAATGTGTATTATGGTCTTTCCGATGTTTGCGGTCTACCCATTTCATCATATATTGATACCCTAGATGGTGCATATTTCTGTAAATTTTTTTTTATTTTTTTATTTCAATCTATTTTTCTTGCAAGTATCTATCGATATCAGGAGTTTGGTATGATACATTTTGCTGCTGCAGAACCCCTCTTCCTGCAAATTTAGATCAAGATATCTTGTCACTTCTTGCAGGAAAGAACCAACTGTACACTTATGAGACCATAGATTTCTGGGAACAAATTAAAACTCCAGGGTGAAGTTCTGTTCAATAAACTATTTGCCAAATGCGCAAATTACCCCTTCAACTTTATAAGAGATGCATCATGGCACCCTGAACTTAGCGAAAACCTACACCCCTGAAGCTATAAATTTTGGTCACATGAGTAACAATAATTTTAATGGTTTTTATCTTTTTGTATGTAAAAGATTGATTAGTCAAAACAATGATCTTAAATTTCTCCTAGCATCCATAGTACAAGTCAAATTGTTCAATAGAATAGTTAAAGTGCTTAAGAGATACAATTTTAAAAGTGTATAATTGGTCAGAGTAAAAATTGAGGGTGCCACCGGACTTCAATTGTAAAGTGCAAGGGTATATTTTTACCATACACATTGACTTCTGGATTTCAAACCTCAGCAGTTATGTAGCCCCATTTGAACATGTTAATTGTGCAGGATGTCTTTGAAATGTTCTGAATTATATCTCGCTCAATATCGTGAGACCTCCTCTTATCTCTTGGCCATTGGAGATGGAACTAGAAGTGCTAACATCATTGGAGATGTTTGCAAAAGTTGCAAAGGTCTTGTATTTTTCTTATCTTAGCATAGTGTTATCCCAAGGCAGTTATATCAAACAGTGTGCAATTTGCACTACAAGTGCGGGCTGGGTTCAATTTGGACTGGGGTTTTTTATCTCACATATGTTCAGTTGCTTCGTTTAGCCGATAACATGCTAAAAACTATAAGCCATCACAAGGGATTTTCATCATAAACAGCATAGTGACTGATTTGGAATGGAATTCTATGGTTTAATTGTCAATTATTAGGTGCCAATTTCTCATAGCTAGTCACTTGAGCTCATATAACAACAGAAACTAGTTGGCACTATAATGGTTCACGAACTTTAGATCTAGTATAGTTAAAATGATTGGGAATCAAGTTCTAGAAACATCATAGCATGCATGCATGACTTGAGTGACCCAATTGCTGACCGAAACTTATAAAATCTTTAGGTAATTGCGAGATTTGGTTTTCCCCTTCAGAGCATTTAGGAATTTCTGGAAAGACACGACAGTTTACAGTAAATGATAGTTGAACTGTATGCCATCTGGAGGCAAGTAGCATGATCATACACTTGATAAGATCTTGAAAGCCTCGAGTACAACAGTTAAACACTCTAAAAAACTTGTTGGGGGTATTGTGGATGGCTACATATGAAGATGAATTAGGGATCCCCCGTGTTATATATTTGTTATGAGTGGTTTGAGCACATGTACAGATTGGGCCAAATGTGTCTATATCAGCAAATGTACGTGTAGGAGCAGGCGTGAGGCTTAGGAGTTGCATAATCTTAGATGATGACAGCAATTGAATTGTGATGATGATAGACAAAGTAGTTTCTTCTGACAGGAAAATGCTCTTGTTATGAATTCTATTATTGGTTGGAAATCATCTCTAGGAAGATGGTCCAGGGTCCAGGCAAGTCTTTGTGTTGTTTTCTGGAATGTTATTACAAATTATGGGTGGCTGATTAAAGTTAAAATGAATATCCAGGCTGATGGGGACTACAATACAAAGTATCATAGGTACTTCTAATGCTGTTTTTGATTAATTAATGCATTAACTAATTCTTTTACTGTGCAGGAGAACATTTAACAGTGGAAGATGAAGTTGTCATTACTAACTGCATTGTTCTTCCTAACAAGATCCTCAGTTATAACACAAATTTTCAAGTTTTGTTGTGGATTTTGTTTTTCTTTCAATATTGGATTACATTTCAATGAATTGGCGTTTTCTTATAATTTAAGTTAATCGAGACAATATAATTTGAAATTTACATATACATTGTTTAAGGACGATTAAAAAAAAAAGGAACAAATGAGTAAACTGTTGATTACTTTGCAAAAATCAGAAGCATACAAAATTCGCTATCATTAAGGTTAATCTGAGGTTATCATGAATACAATAATACGTCCCGTACAAAATTTTATCATATAACCAATATGTGCACTTAAAATGTGCTATTACCCTCCCCAGAACATATATATAAATAATGTAAGCCTTCCACTCCAGTGTCTGCCTTTTCTTGGTCAGGGATACAACACAGCTAACTAATCAATCTTGTTTCTGCTGAAAAACGAAGGAATGGAAAAACGAAGATACAACAACAAAACCAATGTGCTTACTGGTGCGGCCGCAGCTCCAACTTGTAAGCTTGTATTTCCATGGGGGATATGTATACATGCCCGTCTTGAGCCACATCCCCAACTTGCTCCGCGTAACCAAGCATTTCTGCATCTTCGTGAAGAAGATTCAAGGAAGTGGCTTTTACATGTAGTACTGCAAGCCCCTTGAACATGTTGAACAGATTTAATGGCTCATTCGCTGCACTCGTGCATTCTGATGATCTGCCCTTTGGACAATATGAAGCATCCCAATGCCGCCTTTGTAAGATCAGAGCAAACCTAGAATCTTCAAGCTGCGCCTGAGAATATTTTAATGGCCGAGGCACTTTGAAATTCACAATGTGCAAATCACATGGTAATGGAGCAGCTAGAGGAGAGAAGGATCTTGCAGGTGGCTGTACAGATAACTCCTGGGGGTTCCTTGCAACAAATGCATGTAAAGGATAGTTCAAATGAGCTCCAACTCGATGAGAAAGAAGAGAGGGACTCAGAGGAAGAGGATTGGAAACAGGATTTGTAGTGGAAGAAATGTTGGACTCCACAAGGATATGAAATATCACATTCATTGGACGATTATCCATCACTCCTTGCCCAAGACCGCGTCCATCATCCCTTACCAATCTGCGGTCAAGCATTATCTCTAACCATCCCTCTTTTAGGCTAGCCACGCCCAATGACTGTCTGGAATGTACAGAAAACCTCTGGCCGTTGGATCCTTGAATGAATGCGAGAGATGGCATAGGATAGTAATTCCCTTGCAATGGGATCTTCTCGTAAGTTTCCCTCCGGCTCATCTGAAAGCCATTTAAATCAGAATAAAAGATCCTCTTGTTATCAAAATCTGTCTTGTACCTAACTATAATCTCCTGGTCATCAAATTCCTCACCCAAGAGCTCAACATGATATTCCTTCTCAAAGAGAAAATCTTGTATGGTACTGCCTCCTCCGTTATAAAGTCTAGTACTGTGGGAAATAGGGCTTTGTTCCCATGTTGTTTTGGGGTAAGAATACACTTCCTGCACAAATAAGCCTTCAGTTATCACCATGTTCCCACCTGCTTCAATTATAGGCCGAGCATCACCGTCAGGTTTAAACAGATAGGCCCCACTTCCAGGACTATTGTACATAGCTATTTCCTCGCCCACCACATTCTCGTAGCCACTCTTATGGCTCATTTTTTTAAGTAAACCAAGCTTGACATCAAAAGTGAGAATTTGATGCTGATTCTGTATTTCAGCTGCATCACCTTCCAATTTAGAGCATGCATATGGAGTGGGACATGAAAATGAATCAGATGTTGAGAAGTACTTTATTTTCACTGGTACAGACTTTTCACATCCCACAAAACCACTGGCAATATAATATGTTTCCAGCCCCATGGGAGGAACAGAAGCTTTCCAGTGGACTCGGTGCCTTCCAGTAAATATCTTGCTTTTATCATGTTTTAGTTCAGGAGAAACTTGGCTTTCAACACAAGTCCAGTTAGACCCCAGAACAGTAACATCTGGCCTATTGGCCATGACCATTACAACCTCTTCCCTTGTTTGCTCTGAAGGGTTGAACAGTACAACTGATTGCCAAGTTCCTTCATGAGCACTGATCACTCTATGCAGTGGCTGAACATCATATTTTGACCGGACCTGCTCTGCCTCAAACTGGGATGGGTTATGATCAGCTTTTTCATGGCGGATACCAAGAAGCACTTCAACAGCTTTAGACATGAAAATCTGCAAGTCCTGCAGTGAAGTATGCATTCGAATTCCATAATCACGAACAACATGATCCTTAGCAGTACCAGTCACACCATCATGGTGTTGAAAGAGAGCTAAATTCCTCCTGGCAGCAGTCAACTTATAAGCAAATCCCGTGGCCAACTTCTCACACTGTATCCTCTGACAATAACCTAGTAATAAAGACATCATCATTTCAGTAGCACGGAGGGTTTGCTCCAGCACCCGATCAACAGCCTTGAAGAAAGGCCTTGAAACATAATAGCCACTCCAGTAATCGTGTTGCCTATCAGCATAAGTAAAGAAGTCACCAGACAAAGATGGAAAACCTCCAATCTGGCCAGATCCAACCTCACCTGGAAGTGAATAATTTTTCCTATCAGCTTCATCCCGAAGAGTTTGGAAGTAATCTTCCAAAGTACCAAAGTTAGCCTCAGCGTGAAAATTAGGATTAGAATTTATATAATCAAACAACTTCTGGTAATTCCGAAACTGAGCCTCTGCTTCATCAATGCTGACATATCGAAAATCGTCTCCAAGAGGAACAAGTAGAGTATTAGTCCGATACAGCGTTGATTTTTTCCTGTATTGATCTAGTAACTTTTGGGCCCTTTCGTGCACATTGTCCTCATTGGTCTCCACCGGGTGTTTCCCCCATGGGCACATCTCGTAATAGAAGCCATATACTCGAGCAAAATCAAACTGACAACAAATAGCAGGTTCTGGTCCACAAGTATGAGGAATATCATAAGAGTAGAAAGGCATCATGTGCACAAAAATATCAGTTGTTTCCTCCGCATCCCAGCTCTGACGCCATATATATTCCAAATTTTTATTCCGCGCGAGTTCCTTCTTTACTTCATAGTGCGTCCTCTGAATAAGCATGTTCTCGAAACCCATGCGCCGAAGAAGATATGCCATGGTAGCTGAGTAGCCAAATGGATCTATTGCCCAAGAATTCTTAGGAACAAACCCAATGGTTTCATTCAACCACATATTCCCTGCTGTAATCTGACAGTGAAATTCCAAATCATTCCTATCTATAACATTCCATAAACATAAAAGCACTGGCGCAAAGAAAATCAATGGCATTTCTCATACACACCCAGAACACACGTATGCCACCACTTGCTAATAGGGTAATGTTCAATCAAATGCACAAACTCAGTAACTGAAAGCTAGGTGGGATATCCTTTTTCACTAGTTGATAACATGAAAGCAGCATAATGGAAAAATACAAAGAACAAACAAAGCCGTAACTATCCAAGGAAATTAACCAAAAGCCAACAAGTATTAACAGTATAATGTAGATGCACCAAATAAAACCCATAATCCACAATTGTACCTGTGTGATCCTAGATCAAAAAAGCAGAATTCAGTTCACATTTTACTCCTACCATAATATCAATTAACTATCAAATAGGGAAATGACAACATATTAGTTCTTATCCTTCAAGAGACAGGAAGGGAATTTAGTTTTCACTCATTTGATACAGCTTTCCTATTAAGCCAAAGCAAGAGAAACTATATAATCAAACAGCAGAAGAAGAAAAGAATGTTTGTTGAAGTACGAGAGTTTTCTCTGTCCTATGAAGGTCTTTCTATGCTGGAGGGATAGGCCCCTTGACCTAGAAATGCGTCCAACTTGACCCAAAGATCATCAGGAAAAGGGAGTATGCCTCCAGACTGCTAAAGAATTAGAAAGCCTCTTTTCCTGTTTGTGACCTATAGCCAATTAAAAGAAAACTAAACTAGGATCATAAGAAAAATATAACGACTGCGGTCACTACGGTTACTTAGACAGTCATGAGAGCAAGAATTCATCAATGCAATCTTCAACACTACATCCAACTTAAGGAGAGATTCCAGAGCATACCTGTTCAATTATGGCAAAATAATGTGAATTGGCCTACATCAAGAAAAAGAAATCAGGATGTTGGTAATTAGATGAATATAAAAGTCATATATAGCTTAACATTGAAGGGGGGAAAAAAGATAAATAACAGGGTGACAGTTGGGAAGGAAGCATTTAGATTTATACTGTGACAAAAAATATGTAACAAATCACAAATGGAATAGTATTTGGACTGCAATTGCTGGGATATGTAATTATGAGTGCAATTGCATACCTCGTCATTCATTACCCAACCACCTCCAACAATTTCTATCTGGCCATTTTTAACTAAATTGGTAAAAGTTTCTTTTTTGTCATCTGTTGCATCTTTCCACCATCTCTCCAGATAAGACATTTCTTCCCATATGAACTTCCGTCGAACATCCTACAAAATCAAAGTTCAAGCTATCCGTTAATTGCAGTAGCTTGATATGACCTTGAAAAATTTTTCAAAACAAAAATAAACTGTAATGGTAAATTACAGCAAAAGGTATTTTGCCAAATGAACTGTAAAGATAAATTGAAGTTCTTACAGACAGGCTATACACTTTGAAAGTTTATATATTTAATCAGGTAATGCTTGTAAACTTCCATTAATTCAATTTCATTTTTGTAGATATGACCTACAAAATGGAACATGCTGATTAACATGGCAGGATGCTTGTTCTGTCTTGAAAGCCTATGTCAAAAGGTTATGAGTTGAGTTGTTTACTTTGTTATAATTCATTCAAATGGCTTGGAACCAAACATAGCTTTTCTAACAATTTTGCAAATTACCTGATTTGATATATTAATAAAATAATTTGCAAATAAAAAATACATTAAAAGACATAAAAACAAGTTCATTAGATTAAGAACAAAGGAAAACATCATAAAAATTAAAACTAAATCTAAAGTATTAATCAGCAGCAATGAAACACATAATCAATACCAGATTGCATTGTTGCAAACTGATGTCCGAAATTCCATGTAATACAACTTTAAAAGCCATTAACAAGTTCATTTTGACAATCTATCAAAATCCCAATTCAAAAATGAAGCTAAAACCAGTAGCCAGAATCCAAGTCCCCAACTAATCTAGTAATTTTCCTGGTGATTCAGCAAAATTAATAACAGTGATTTGAATAGTAATGCACCCATATAAATGAAGATACAGAATCAACAAAGCAACCCATGTAACACACAAGTATTACCTTAGAAAGTGTTTCCACAATTGTATCAAGTATATGCCTTGATTGCTTCTCATAATATTCCTCCACTGTAAGCTTCCAACCAGGATCGTTATGCGAATGAGGCACCACAATCACCTTCAACTTCTCATTATCCCACTCATTCCCCATATAAGTAACTCTCCATCCTTGCTTCCATGGCCCGCCATCCACATCCAAAAACTCGATCTTATCATACAAATCCTTAGTCGTTATATCCACCTGAGCTTCCAAAACGCTTCCATTTCGATCAATTCTAGGTTTTCGGGGGATTGGCTTTCGAAGCTTGGTAACACGAGAAGTGGGTTTTGACTTGAATGGGGAGGAAAGAGGTTTTGGGATACCAAAATGAAGGATGGTGAAGAAAAGGAAGAGAAGAGAGATTGAAAGTGCTATAGTAAAGAAGTTGGTGAAGAGGAAGTTAATCAGAGCCGTTCGTCTTCGTAATTTTCTTGATGGAAGCTTGGATTTGCCGGAGGTGGCGGGTGTGGCAGTGGAAGGGAGAAGTGAGTGGGCCCAACTGTTGCCGGCTCCTCCTCCACGGCGGGGGTTGCTCCCGATGTAAGAAGAGACGGGCATGATTCTGTTTTCTGTTCAATTTCTAGAAATCATTAGGTTTTTGAATCAGTTTGGGGAGCTGGGCCTGATCACATCAGAAAAGAATAATGAAGGTAATGAGAAAAGATCAATGTAAAAAATAGAAAATAAAATTTATAACAATCAAACTGAAAACTTTGCATTCTTTTCGTTTGTTGGGGTGGAGTCTTCAAAGTCAACAACAATATCAAAAATGCCCTTTTTAAAAAATATAATTGCTTCTTTTAATTTTAATTTTAAGTGATAATAATAGGTTTTACAAGTGGATATCCCGCACTTCGCTTCCATTCAACATGTAAATTTGTAACAATAATTTAGCTTTTGAATGAAATTATGGTAGATGTGGCGACCGAAAGAGCCACATTTAAGGGAGGCGGAGGACCGAGATGTGACACCCCAAACCAAACCCTACGTCAAATCGACGTCATTTCATGCATTTTATGCATTTTCATCAAAATGCACTATGATATTATGTGATTAATAAGTTAAATATGAATTATATGAATTACATTTGATGATAAATGATT
>CANUEY010043758.1:0-19786 GCA_948099555.1 Croton setiger
GGTATATGTATGTTATATGTTGAGTTATTATATAATGATAAGGTTAAACACGATAATTAAAATGGTGATGTATGTTTTAAAAAAAAAAAAAATATATGACATGTTTTATAACGTAAGGTATAAGAGAGGACGCTACAGAAAGAAAGAGATCTAGGGGTGCGGCCGGCTGGGTGAGGAAGAGAAGAGAAGAATGAAGTTAGGTTTACGGTTAATTTTGAAGTAAATATTTCAGTAATTAATTCGGTAATTTTTTTTATTGAAATTTTCAGAAGAAGCTATACTGACACCAATAATGTTCATGTTAAGACTGAATAACTTGGTAAGCTTTTGACCCATTATAATTTTGATTTTGACAAAGTATTAGTATTAGTTTTATAATCATTCTTTTAGTGTGTTTTATGTGTTAGAAAACAATATCGGGTTTTGAAAAGGTTACCCAAGAAAACAAGTCAAGAAAAATGTTAGAAGAAGATAATAAAAAGCATAGAAACAAAGCTCTGTAGTATGGATGGTTCCCGCTATGGTCGAGTTTAAGACCTATTATATTGAATGAATTACAAATTTGGCTTATAGTTATTAGCCTAATTTTAGTCATCCAAATATAGGAAAAGAAAAGTAAACCATGAATTTCTCTTTGTTGATAATCAAAATAATTCATATCCCTTAATAATAAATTTTCTGTTAATTTACAAAAACTAAATGTAAAAAACAGAAAAATAAGAAAGAAAGATAATTCATTTTTTAAATATGTTAATTTTATTTATTTTTTAATATAATCAATAAAATTATTATTTTTATTGGATTTAATTTTATAATTGGATTCAACACATAATACATGCGGAAAAGTGTTGGTAAATAAGGGTAACATTAACTATACTTTGGTAGTAATTGCTACCTTTGTCCAAAAGTGAGCATAAGCATTTTTGAAAGGAAAATTATTGGGACCAGCACATTTTTAACTTTGAGACAAAAACTTTGACTTATATATTTAAAAATACAGTACTTTTTCTATCATTATTTTACAATTATAACCTTCATTCTAATAATAATAATAATAATAATAATAATAATAATAATAATAATAATAATAATAATAATTTTGACTTATATATTTAAAAATACATTACTTTTTCTATCATTATTTTACAATTATAACCTTCATTCTAATAATAATAATAATAATAATAATAATAATAATAATAATAATAATAATAATAATAATAATAATAATAATAATAATGATAATGATGATGATGGAAAAGTTACATAGACAATATCAACTCTGATTACTCTACCCCTCACGACTAAACCATAGCACATGGTGAAACCACCACCACCAAATCGAAGCCCGAAAGCCAGGGACTCAATGAACATTGATAGTTGCACCAACAATCACCTAGAATGGCCGAAAACTTCATTTGGAATTTCCATAAATGAAGCTTTTGAAGTAAATTTTTGAGTCCTTCTAGTGATTATTATTTAAAGGTGTCATTGGACTCCTCTATCTAAGAGTTCTTAATTTCATATAGTAGTTTGATTTGGTTTATGCTGTTGTTCATTGACAAGAGAGAGATAAATGAACTATAATTTACATTTTTTGGCTATATGTAAGGAAATTACAAGGAAGTAAGGTCATACTTGAAATGTACGTTTTGAGAGCTTTCTGATGATATATCATTTGCTAAGTTTCATCACCGTTGTAATTTTTCGGTGGCTGCCGGCTACTAAGTTTTTTCAACGAAGAAAAAGAAGAATATAACATGGCCATTTAGGATTTCTGTTACTTTTTACTGAATTGCATTTACATATATTGAATTGTATTGAAACTTAATAATATTGAATTGTACTGAAACTTACTGAATTGTATTGAAATTTATTAAATATTATCGACATTACTGAATTATATGAATTAATGATTTATACTAATTTATATTCATTCTACAAACTTCTAATTATTTTTACTAATTTATATTAATTTTTATTCATTATACTAATTTGTTGTACTAATTTTTATGAGAATTAGTATCATTAAAAATCAATAAGAATGAGTAATGATTTTTTGGCATGATTGTTTGAGTTTTGAAGAATTTGTTCGATTATATTCTTTAGATTGAATAAGAGTAAATAAAAATTAATAAAAATAAATAATAGTCAATAAGAATCAGTATCATTGAGAATCAATAAGAATAAGTAATGATTTTTTAGCATGATTCTTTGAGTTTTTATGCATTTTTTGGATTATATTTTTTAAATTCAATAAGAGTCAACCAAAAATCAATAAGAATCAGTAATTTTTTGTATGTTTCTTTTAATTTTTATAATCTGATTACATTCTTATCATTCAATAAGAATCATTAAAAATTAATAAGATTCAATAAGAATGAATGAGAATCAATATCTTTAAAAATCAATAAAAATTAGTATTAAGAATAAATAAGAATTAGTATAATTGAGAATCAAATGAGAATGAGTAAAGTTTTTTTGCATGATTCTTTAAGTTTTGATGCATTTGTTGGATTTTATTTTTTAGATTCATATAAGAATCAATAAAAGTTAATAAAAGTCTATAAGAATAAGAATCAATAAGTATTAATAAGAGTTTATAAGAATTAGTAATATTTTTTTATATGATTATTTCAATTTTTATTTAAACTCAATAAGATTCAAGAATTAGTAATTTTTCAATGTATATTGGTTGTTATTGAATTTAATGTGAACTTCATCTTTTTCATCGAATAAACCTTAGTTGCCATTGATGATCTGAAATTTTCAATAACGATGAAACTTAACAAATCATATATCATCGAAAACTCTCAACCCTTACATTTCGAATATGACCTCAGATCGGAGATTCATTACCCGTAGATGATAAATCGAAGCCTAAAAGATTCGGATATAGAAAAAACTTGAAACTAGATCTGAACTAAACTTACCATTACAACCACCATTTATCAGAATTATGATACCGGTTGAGGTTGCTGTCTTTTGAACTAGTGATTGGCGACCTCGATTAATCAACTCCGGCAATGTATAGACGGTGAACAACAGTGAAAAGGATGGTGGAGTGTCCTATGTTCTTCATTTTGGCAAATCAGTATTTTTTATTAATAAATAAGAATAAATTAATTTTTTATTAACAAGTTTAGTTCTGAAAATGTGTACTCCTAAAGTACTATTACATTAATTTGGAAACTTTTATACTATATTTTTTTAATATGTATAGAATAATTGTGCTATTTTGACACATCACTGTAGTGAACACTATTCTCTGAAAGGGCTAGTAAATGACCGTTATAGATAAATACGAGGGGTAGCGCTGCTTTTCAATAAATTAAGTAAACCCGCTATATTTCTCATCCAACCCCAATTCAAATAATTCTTTCTTATATCAAATTTATGTGTGTAATGTTGAATGCTTGCGAGGAGTATTTAATGCGGGTTTTAGATAAAATTAATAGTATAAGGCTTAATTATTATGCCAAATACAATTTTACGTTTTGAATAAATAAACTGGACTGCGGCAGAAACATACAAACCAAAAGCATGGCTAAAGTCATCATACGTTAGCTGTCGTTCTTCCCATTTTTAACGCTCTCTCTCTCTCTTTCCGGTGGCACAACTAACCCAAATCCAAACAAACCCCAAATGCCAAACCCAACTCCAACTCTTCTTCTTCTTCTTGCCTCCTCCTCCTAACTTTCTATCAATTCCATTCCCAAAAACCCTAACTTTTCTCTCCCGAATTCTGTTTTTATTTTTTCAATTTTTTTTTTATTTCAACAATAATAAATAATCAGTTTTTATTCACTTTCTCATTCATTTTTCTGTTCTTTCCGTTTCTGGTTTTATCCTAATTATTAGTATCATTTTTTATTCATTTTCTCAATTTGTTGTTCTTATCTTCTTTTCTTCAATGTCTCTCTATTTATAACCTTGCAGTTCTGTACATTTCTGATTTTCTTCTCTCTTCTCATCAATAATAAAATCAGTACTTTCGCCAAAAAATTTTCATTTTTCATTTTTATTCTCCTTCAATTATATCAGATATAATAACGTTGTTGATTTTGATTTTGAGTATCTTATGGCTGCGGTTGCTGAGATCACCGCTGAGGCTGCAGCGGCCCCCAATAACAATAACAGCAATATCATCGACACTAAGAATTTGGATTCCGATGCTAAGCCTAAATCGGAATCTGAATTCAGTGTTCAAAATCTTGTTGATATGTTCAAAAAGTTGAACCCTTTGGCCAAAGAGTTTTTTCCTTCTTCTTATTACTATAATAACAATAACAATAATAATAAGAATAAGACCCAAAACCAGAACAATTTTGCTGTGCTGCCCAATAAGCAATCCGCCAATGACAATTTCCCCACTAACCGAAGGGTACTGATCATATGCATTTTCATCTCGTTTTTCTTTTTAGAATGTTTCTACTTCATTATTTATGTTTTTGTTTGCATTCCATTAATTCATGGGTTTTGATCTGTTTTTCATTTCATTTCTGATGTTTGGTTACTGCACCGCTAATTTTTAGCCTTGAATTTAAATGGGTTTTGACTGTCAGTTGTATGATTTTGTGTGAACGGTTGATCGTTCATATATGGCAGTAATTGATCATTTCTGGCACTTCTCACTATTTTGTTGAAATGAACTTTGATATATCTGAATTGTCATGTGGGTTTCACTGGGGACTGGGTTTTTGGTGTTGGCAATTAGGTTTTCTCTTGGTACTTCCTCTCTTTTATTTTAAATAAATTGCTTTATTAGATGATCAATCTTTTATAATAATGGTTCTCTTATTGTAATTTTAATATATAAGCTAAGGCTAATGTAGTTTTTATACTCCAATTGCTTTCACGGAAGGCGTCCTCTTTACATTTCCCCTTCTTTTAGTATTAGGATTGATCAATTTATCAGAATTCTTGATTGTCCTTATTTGACTCATTCAGTATTCCTTCTTATTTGGCACATTCTGTATTCCCTATTATTTTCAGTTTTCTATGATATTAGCTTCGAATTTCAGAGAGCAGAAGTTTTTTTAGCCAATAAGAGATTTCTTCTTTTATTAATGCTTATTGCATTTTTCTGAAATTTGGGTGACTAATGATGTTAGATAACTTATTGATTGAAGATATACGGCAATATCGTAGGCGAACAAATAATACGACATTTTCTAACTAATTTTTCTTGTACTATTAAATGGCATTTTCTATTGAAAATATCTTCTATGTTATTTTGCTATTACATGCTTAGCAGTCTTTCCCTTTTGCTGTTTTTTTAACTTTTGCAATTTCCAGAGAAGAACCAACTGCACCCAAGGAAAAAGGAGGTTGAATGGGAGAGCTTATAGAGCACAACGTGAGGATAGTATTAGACGAACAATATATGTTTCTGACATTGATCAGCATGTACGTATCTCTATTAAATTGTTATAATGTCTCACCTGTATAAAAATATCTATTATATCAGCTAAAAAGCTTTTTTTTTTTTTAAAAAAATTTAATTTAGGTAACTGAAGAGAGGCTTGCTGGTTTATTTAGCAGTTGTGGTCAAGTAAGTGGCAATGTTTCTCTGCTCTTTGCATTGTAGTATTTGATTAATTCTAGACCTTGCATTTTATATCTTCATTTGTGCTCTGTGGTGGTGGTGGCTTGCCTCTTTCTCCACAGAAATGATTCTTTCTTGAATATTTATTTTTCTTTAGTTATTACTAATAAGTGAGAGCTTATTTTTGCCAAATATTGTCAATTTATGCTACATGAGTTTATTTAGAATGTGGACATACTGAATTGTTTGGGTTGGTGCCTATATTTGTTTCATTTTATTCTTGCATTCAATAAGAATATTGTTGATTCTAAACAAACGTGTATTTATGCACCTAACAAATATTGCCAGTTATGAACTTTGCCTCAAGGGTCCTGTTGACACAAAACTATAAATTCCTAGACACCTTAAGTTGGAAGCACATGCTTTATATGTGCTAATGAGTTGCCCTCAGCACTCTTGCACTTAGCCACTACTCAAAAGACAAGGCGGCATTTCATTGTATGATGTCTAAGTCTTATTTACAATTATAAAAATTTCATTGAAAAGGGTGTTTGGCTAAGCCCTTTTTATCTAAGCGCATGCTTTATTTGAATCTCTCTCTTATCCAACCAAGGTTTTTTAGTACACTTTTTCTTTCCCTATCTTTGTTCCCAGATAAGGTATAATGGGATTCTGTCTTTATTTTCCTCAATTGTTTACTTTCTTCTAATATTTTTCTTTCATAAAAAAGGGTACAGTGTTTACCATTTAGGATCATGTTGCAGTTGCTAGCTCTGCTGCTGTTACCGAGTATTGTAGCGTTTATAAGAATTTACGAAGCAGTTTTTCAATCCAATCTTCAAATATGTGATTTGATACACATTTCTATGGTTTGATAAATTTATATACATGGTGGTATTTCTTCTTTTTTGGAGGTTGTAATAAATGCTACTATCATAATAATTTATATTGAGACCTATCAGAATGTGATTGGATGTCTTTTCTTTCTTATCTTTGCTTCACTCAACATTCTTTATTTTGGGTCCATAATGAACTATAATCTGACAGCTATTGTTTCATGCGTGAACCTGCATCAGCCGAATCTACTTCAGTTTGTTTTGATTTCATATTGCAAGGGAGAGGGATTCTTTTAGTAGTGGCTAACTTCTTAGGATAGAAGATTTACTTATTTGTTTGATTTATCAGTTTCTTGTATCAGTTTGTCCGTCAGTCTATAACTTATGTTCTTTCATGGACTTTAGACACATTGGAACTAATGGTTTTGAGTTCCACCTGGTGGATCATTGGTTTGTATTAGCGAGAATAAATGACTGTACATTTACGAATGATAGAGATTAGAACATAAACAAGAAAGAACAACAGAATAATAGATGAATATAGAAGAAGGCTACTGTTGTATTAATGGAGGAATGATATTGATGAACAAAGATAACAATGACTGAATATTCAGCCCCCAGGCATAGCCCGTACTGAGTTACTGCTCAACACAAAAAAGATAAAGATGCCTTCTACAGGTTTGATACTAACATACGCAACTATTCCTTACTAACTTGCTGAGGTGGAACATTCTTTTCTTGCTGCTCAATATTCCCTTTCTTGGATGATGATTTTTTTCTTCTAGAATAAACCAGGAATGGTTTAGCTGATGTGGCATTCCTATCACAACTGGTGGATCATTGGTTTGTGTTAGCAAGAATAAATGACTGTACATTTATGAATGTTTCTTTGTCTATTCATTATTTTATATCATCTTTTGTTTGTTCTAAAATTTCTGTTTCCGTTATCTTTACTCTTGTTCATGGTTGTTTGGCTTTGACATTTGTCAGAAGCACTATTCTCTCTTTTACTTTTTAACTTTGGGCTGGAATTTTGTCGGCTGTGTCGTTCTAATTTAAACATGGATCAATAGGAAATTCAGTACTTGAACTGTAACTGGTTAAATTTTTACTTTTGGCGGGCACCCGAAAGAAGAATATGAAAAGATTGCATGTAGAAAAATTAATAAAAGTAAAAATAAAAGTTCACTTTAGACAAACATTAATGCTAGCAAACCAAATTGTAATTTTTATGATCATTATCTAAGGAAATTACTTATCTACTCTAATTACATAACTTAATTGTGGATGTGCTGGTTTGTTCTATTTGGCTTAGATAACTAAGAAATGAAATTGCTGGTGAGAGAAATTTCTAAATGCAGTAAACTTTTTCTGCTGGTGAGAAATTTGTCAATATAGTAATTGTGGGAGTTCAAAAAGGAAATTTTGTGATACTAGTTGAAAAGGTTCAGGAAATATCCAAAATGATTGAATTACCCAATGTACTTTATTCTTAGTTGTTGCACCATTGCCTTTAACTTTTGGCCAACATGTCTTTCTGCATGAACTGTCTGGAGATCTTATTAGTCTTTTTAACTTGAACTGAAAAGGTGGTTGACTGCCGAGTCTGTGGAGATCCACATTCAGTTCTTCGTTTTGCATTTGTGGAGTTTGCTGACGAGCGTAAGTTAAAGTTGCTTCAAAATTATTTGCTACATTTTTTCTACTCTTGACATATTTAATTATTTGTAGCTTACATGTTATATTGGATTTTTTATTTTTTTACTTAATTTAATTTAATTTAATTTTTTATTTTTATTTTTTTTACAGAAGGTGCAAGGGCAGCTTTAAACCTTGGTGGAACAATGCTGGGTTACTATCCAGTTAGAGTCTTACCCTCTAAAACTGCCATCCTTCCAGTGAATCCTACATTTCTCCCTAGGGTATGAATAAATCTCTTACCTTTTGGGTTGGGTACTTTCTGTATGCTTGTGTTGTCTTAGCTAATAAATTTTATGAATCTTTATGATATTAGATTTATGGCTGTGCTATTGATCTAATTCTCTTCCTGAGTGTAGTCAGAAGATGAGCGTGAGATGTGTACCAGGACAGTGTATTGTACAAATATTGATAAAAAGGTAAACACCTGCATAAATAATGATGAATAAAGTTGTCTTCTTTGCCTTATATAGTTGATTTTTGTGTTTCATATTTGTCCTACAAACCTTTTTGATCTTTTAACTTTTATATATCATTGTAAGTGCAGATCTCTCAAGCTGAAGTAAAAACTTTCTTTGAATCAACCTGTGGTGAGGTGAGTTCAGAATCATAAGATATCCATTTTCCGGTCTCCACTCGATGATTGTAAAAATACCAATCTTACTTTGTATATTTTCTTTCTCGTTAAAAGGTTACTCGCTTGAGGCTTTTGGGGGATCATGTCCATTCAAGTCGTATAGCTTTTGTTGAATTTGTTCTGGTGAGTATATCTTTAGTACAGTGAAGTGAAAGTAAATTGTGAGAGTTTGATCGTGTTCGAAAATTTGCATATGTTCAATATTCCTTGAATTCTTGTATGGTTGTTCCTATTATTAATTCTTGGATATATTAAAAGCCACTTATTCATTCTTACTGCAGCAACCCTCTTGTTGCATTAAACTGTTTTGATGTGTTATGTGTAACACTAACCTATCTCTTTCTCTCCCTTTGTGTATATTGAATAACTTGGGGTAAGCTTGTCTGGCATTTGTATGTTCTAATTTAATGTGTTCCTTAATAACATGTTCTTGAACAATATCGTCATAATGTTCATATTTATGAATTTGGAATTGCATAAGTTTGTTAAGCCTCTTAACCACTTGAATTTTTATTTTTTAGGGGATCAAATATTATCTGGATGAAGATAAATGAACTTTTCATTTTATCAAACTTTCTATTGGTTAGACTTTAACATAGGTGGTTTCTGATGAACCATTGCGTACTGGATATTTGTGAGCGCTTACTGAAATTTATTAGGAAGAAATGAGCTAAAAGCCTAAAACTCAACTGACAAATTTATCAATTTATTTTGTTGAGGTATTTATGATGCATGTGATGAAAATGATTTGTAAGGTGGTGGTGATGGTGGTCACTGTGTTGCTTGTGATTGTAATATCAAATATTAGTGGTGAAAGCTACCTGTTGATACTAGTAAATAAACCAATGCATGTACAAATCATCATTAGCTTGTATTACTTTATTTTCATATAAATACTTCCAATCTGACATTAAACTTTTCTGAAGTAAAGTCGGGAACCCAAATTGACATTATATACATTAGGTTTCGAAATATAAATATGTGCATGTTTGTCTAAGCTGTTTCGTAGCCAATTCACAAAAGATCAGCTTTGTGAAAATAAAACATTCTCAAAAGTAATCAAAGGTATTTTGAAAATTAGTATAGTATTTTGCCCTTCTATCTCCAGTTAATGATGTCTTAAGTTATGTTGATTACATAAAACCATCAATTCTTAGGTAAAAACTCTCATATTTTGTTGAAGAGGTTGATTCCTGATAGTTGATGCTTTGTTTGGGAGAATGGAGGGTGCACAATATAGGAGTATGTAATATGGAAGTAAATGATTTATTTTTTTACATATTTATTCTAAACCTTTTGTTTGGATTGGAGGGATCAAAATGGTGTAAAATAAACAGTGTGGTTCCAGTGCATTTTGCCATTTTACATGCTAACTATCAAATTTCCTCCCAAATTGGGAGGAAGGTTTTGGGGTGTAAAAGAAACTTGCTTTACTCCCTTTTTAATATTTTAAACCCACCCAAGCATGGGATTTTGATAACCCCAATATATTTTCATCCCGTATTCTACGCTCACCCTTATTTTGCATCCATCTAAACAAAGGCAAGTTGCATGAATTCCATATAGTTCACATTTGCTGCAAGAGATTATGTCTTATATATGCAAGGGCTGTCCTGTGATATTTGCATGTTGGGCTGTTGATAACTAGTTGTGGTTAGATTTGAAGATTAGTTATTATTTCTCCCAGGTTTGGATATGCTTTTGGTCAGTCAACCATTAGGGTTTTCCTGGTTACTGCAAAGTCAGCATCAGCTTACCAGTTCTGATTTTGTAGCTTCGTCATGCTCAGATTTTAGCCATTATCTCTTGTTCTTGGCAAAACTAATTGATTACCTAACTCTTAGCACAAAGTATTTTTGCTTGATCTGTCTGGTTTGCCCTGTTTCAAACCATGTATACCATACATGTACCTTTGTTACCTGAATGGAAAAGTAATGCTATCAAATTCTGTGACTTCAGGCAATGCACAGCAGGTTTTTCATATAGCTTGTGTAGATTCAAGGTTAAAATAGTAAAGTTGAGGAACTTTTTTTTAATGTATTTTTCCTTTCCCAAATATTGTTAGACTTTATTACCTCTAATTCTCATAATTGTCTTTTCAAATATATGATTGAACTTTATTACCTTTATCTGATTTTATTTCTTTTGATCCTAGTTTAATTCAGATGAATAGCCCCAAGGCCTTTATGCTGCTGTGCTTCTTGCATCAGTGTTCATTGTGTTTATATCTTATTTTTGTGTTCCTTTTCTTCCTTGGTATCCTTTGTTTGTTTATCTCCAAATAATATACTGGAAACTTTTAACATTAGTTGGTTGGAACCAATAAGGAGGTTAGTCTTACGAAATGTGGCAATAAGATGACAAACATCCTAAAGAATTAAATTGGAGACTTCCCCTCCAAGCTGAACTTCAGTAATCCCAAGTTGATTTGGTCATGATCTTGCAATCCACTTCCTCTATTATCCGTGCAACCCAAATTGTAAGGATAGATCTTCATTTTTGTTATCTTACAAGCTTATGCTTATTGGGCTTGGTGCCTATGAACTGTGGAAAGTCAAGGCTTTAATCTCTTAACCCCAAAACGACACCACATTATACACACCCCTGGGTGTAGCCTAGTTGAGATTTTTGGAATAGTGCAATTTGTGCTTTTAGGAAAAGAAAATTTTGGAAATTGGTGAAATTTGTTTATGGTGTTTTCTTTCTAAATAAATGATTGATATAGCATAATTAATTTGCCATTTGCTGGAATGTTGAATGTATACACTGGTGATTTTTATGGCCACTCTCCCTGTTTAACAAGGATTCATTTGTTTTTCTGTCAACAGGCAGAAAGTGCCATTATTGCCCTAAACTGCAGTGGGATGGTCCTGGGATCTCAACCCATCAGGTATGACATTTTGACTTTTAATGAATTTTGCCCTGAAATGACTTAAGCTAAAGTAACGCAGTGATTATTTTGAATAATTTCAATATTCTCAGGGTAAGTCCATCGAAGACACCTGTGCGACCACGAGTTACTCGTCCAACTTTGCCGTAAGGAAATCATCAGAGTTTCAGATCTGATGATGCAGAGGAACTCCGTTGAGTTGATGGGGGGTGGGGTGGATTGAGAGGAACTTTCTTTTGTTTCAGTGTTTACAACTTTTCAATTGCAACAGAAAAACATATTGTAACGCTGCTTCAAATTAAAGTTGTTTCAAGACTCAGTCTCGAGAACTTGTTCCATCCTGTGTTTTGGGGAAACCCATGTCTTTTACTTGGATAATGGTAGTTTCATTGTCATTCCTGATTATGGTTTAAGGCATGCATGATTCAAGAGCAGGTATAAATCTTCTCTAATGATAACATTTTAGCTTATCTTTTAACTAGCAAAAGAAATATGGTTAGGAAAATTTCAGAATGGTACAACTGTTGTTGGAGGCAGAAGAGGAAAGCTAATGAGGTTGTCTAGATATTTGGATTATTGAAGAAATGGGTGTTTTGAGAACTAGATTTGTTGGGTTGTTTAGGTTACTTATATAGTAATTTGAAGGATTTTATATACGAGGACCAGAAAAAAAATGGCATGCTAATTTTGGTTAGAGTATGTTTTTAGTTGGTGGACATGAATTTGAAGTTAGATAAAGAAAGGGTAAAAATTGCTTAAAATAGTCATTTTGGTCTATTTAGAAAATCGGATTTGAAGGGTAAACAAAATACATATGTGTATTGCAGATCCAACAATCATTCAATTACACCGTAATTCATGCAAAACCCATTACTGCATCACACTCTTCAAACTTTTCGCCAAAAAAGAAAAAGGATAGAACAAAGTGTATGAATCTAATGAATGATCAACCTACCAATAACTCTTTGCAAAAGGGCACAACAACGCATGAACCATTTAATGGATTATATGTTTCTATACTTCAATAGCAATGTTGTTGAGCTTTGGCAACTAACAAAATGAATAAATTAGTTGGTTTGCAAAAGTTTGGTTTGAAAGGCTTGTTTGAAAATTAAGCTTAGACATGGAAATAGAAATGGTTGAGGATAGATGGAAAAAGAGAGGGAAATTAATAAATTTGATGTCTTAACTTTGTTAAATGTTTTAATTTAGTGTTTCATTTTCTTTTTCAAAATAGTGTCTACTGTTCAAATCGGTACATTTTACGTATGTGACTCACTGGAAAGTCAAGTTGTCCAATGAACACAGTAACAACAAATGAAGATGAGCCATGTGACTTGTGACATGTAGTTCATGTGGAATTGAAATTACGACGCAACAAATATTTTTTAAAATTTTTACAAAATACAAAATAAATAAAATAATAAAAAATTAAAAAAGTTTTGTTCTTCTTTGTTAAACTAAAACATTTAACAAAATTCAAACACTAAATTTATCAAATTATCAAGAAGATGCTACACAAAATTATAGTGTTTCAACTCTAACTCACTACTTCACTTTCTTCAAATTCCTAAGGAAATTGAGTTGCACCAAGATTATAAAGATGGGCTTTTCAAACTTAACCCAAACTTAGCATTTTAAACTCACATTTTAAATGCTGATTCGAAACCTAACAACGCCATTGAATGCTTCCCATAATTTAATGTTATGACATAAATTTGATAAAGTTTAAGAAAGAGTGGACATAAATTTGATAAAAATTAAGAAAGAATTAATTACACAATTAGTTATCAGGAGATAATAGATGTAGAAGGATTTTGTAATCTTCAATTGTACTTGGATGAGATATTTATATCCCATTTCAAGAATATGGTCATTGGATTTGATTTCTTTAAAAAAAAGAAAATTTGTCAACGGAAAGTATCACGAGCGCTACGTTTAAGTGTTACGGTCGCAACTCTTCGCATTTGATTTGTAACGGTCACTTTCAACAAGCAAATTGTTATTGGTAAGATTAATTCTACTTCTATTCTTTACATGCCCACTAGAGTTCACAAAGCTTTAAGCACAAATTCTCTTAATGTTTTTCTTTAAAGAATGTATGATATTTTTTATTATTTGAATTCAGAATACATAAACATATGGTTTAAATAAATCAAACTCAATTTATAAGTAAACTGGTTATAGAGTAAACAGAATTTTTTTTAGAAAAATTAGTAGAAAAATGGACGGACTTTCTCCTAAAAACTAGATTTTTCCACATGTCAACAAAATAGTTTTCCCTATTTTAGAAAGCATTATTACTCAAGCTCTGAATCAACACTTCCTAATTATCTCCCTTCTAACCCCAACTATATTGTTTCCCATAACATATTCCAAACACTATTTTTTGTCGATTTCCTCAATACATTACACATATATAATTTATGTACCTACAACATATAACTACTTACTTTCTCTTCCTAATATGTACATGTACATGCCAATGCTATTTTAAGAAAATTACCTAAATAGAGTGACCAACGCCAAACCGTTGTAGCAAAATCTCTAAGACTCTTAGTTTTCACTCCTAACCTAAGAGTTACAAGTAACTCGTTAAGTATAAAAATGACTATTTTAACCATTGTGAAAAAAAAAAATATATATATATATATATATAATAATGAATAGAAATAAATAAATCATAAATTTACGAAAACAAGTATTAAAAAGAATACTTTTTAAAGTGTGCTCGAAAACATAATATTTTTATGTTGTAATTGTATACATAATATATGAATATTAGAGAGTGGTAAAACTAATATGCTGAATAAGAAAAAATTGAATATTGTATGTAGTTGAAACATTGTGTGTGGCCAAAGTGTTGTATGGATACGATATGTAATATCATCACTGGCCGAAGCAATAATTGTATAAAGCAATACTGTGCTTATCCAATCTAGTTCTAACCTATATCTCAATATTTGGGTCAAATTTAAAAACAACATTACATTTGATGTTTTCAAATGTAATTATGTTTTCAGCACTATATTTTCATTAAATTTTTAGAATTAAAATAAATTTATAAAGGAAATTTTTAAATTTGAATTTCATACCTTTTTTTTCTTTAATGTCTTGAATTTATTTAAAATGTAAAACTTATTTATCATCATAAATAAATAAAAAAATTGTGTTGGTCAACTATTTAAATTAATACTTTTTAAAATAAAATATATGATAGTTAATTTTTTTCAAATTTAAATATTTTTAAATTTATATTAAATACTTCAATTTCTAAAATTAGAATTAAAATTTTAAAATTAACTATCATTTCAAAAAAAAAAAATCAATTTAATAAAAAAATTAATCAACTGTATAATTGTGGAATGATTAATTTTGTTATAAGTTTAGTTAATATAAATCATTAAAATTTTCCCTTTTTTTTCAGTTTTTAATAATAATTTTTATGCCAATTTGATAAAAAAAATCAAAAATATTTTAGTTAATTTAATATATATTGTATTAATTTTTACAATTAATGTGAACCATTATTGTATTTAAAAAAATAATTAAAAATATTTTCAAAAAAAAAATCGAAATAACATGTGTGATTTTTCTTTCCTATTTTATTACTATAAACTAGATTTTTTATCCGCGGGATGCACGGAACGTGTAACTAAATTAGCTGTGTCCTATGAGGATTAAAAAATTTGTCTATAATGAGAGAGTCAAAATTTTTTTAATGCAACATTATCAGGACAGATTTCTGAAAATTTCTTTATCGACTACATTAACTGCCTCACTTGTATAATGAGCATCATCATCAGATATCAAAATCTTTAAACCTTCCCTACTTGTAACCCTTGATACTGCCACATAGAGTTGTCCATGAGTGAACACTTGCTTCTTAAGAAATAACCCGACATTTGAAAGTGACTATCCTTGACTCTTGTTGATCGTCATTACGAAAGACAACATAACAGGAAATTGACGTCTTTTAAATTTAAACGTCATCCTCATATCAGACGGCGTCAACATCATCCTGGGAATGTAAACCTTCTCGCCCATATTAGTTCCTGACATTACTTTTGCTTCTATGACCCTTGTCCCCAGCTTAGTAATATAAAGCCTCGTGCCATTGCATAAACCCAGCGGAATGATCAATGTTTCTGAGTAGCTACACTATTACGCCCTCCTTGAGTGTGATAGAGTGGTTTGGAACTCCAGAGCATTTAATGCTATTTATGAATTCTGGTGTACGCAAGTGTTCGAGAGATCCAAATGAACTATCAGACATGCACAGGGCATCAAAACTAAGATATGTCATCTCTACTCCAGAATTAAGAGACATCATGTAGTCATTGATGCTTTCAACCATATGCAATGTCGGTGCAAGAATCGCCCTACTCTGGAGGTAGCTTAGATCTGTCGAGTAGTGGAAATAATCTGGGTAAGTACTTTGCGGGGTCATCTGACTGCTCAATAAGCAAATCTGACGGTATAGATATCTTATCGATTCCATCGATTGCATCTCCTACCGTACCATCCCCAATTGCTAGTATCCACTTTGAGAACTGTCTCAAACGGGCTAACTTTGATCCACTTCGGTTCGCTTGTAGTCTCATATTTTTTTTCAACTTCAGAACTTTATAATGGCTCCATAGGTAAGATGAATTAAGTGATGCATGAACAACATCCTGATGGTTTCCTATACAACACAAATGAGATAAAGTTAAATATAGATTTAGATATTAAAATAAAATTATAAGATAAAGATACGACTTATACCTTTTGGGATTACTGGCAATATCTGCCTAAAATCACCTCTAGGAACAACTGTTTTACCACTAAAGGGTAGTTCGTTGCTAGATGGATTTTGAAATCGAAGAATGTCCCTCAGGGTGCGGTCCAAGGCTTCAAAACAATATCTATGGATCATCGGTGCCTTATCCCAAATAATTAGTTTTGTCTTTATAATGAGTTCAACCAATGGACTTCCCTGCTTAATATTACATGTTGAATCTTCTGTCGGGGTCAGAGGGATACAGAATCGAGAATGCGCAGTCCTACCACCTCGCAATAACAGAGATTCTATCCCACTCGAAGCCACCGTGAGTACTATCTCTCCTCTAGATCGTAGAGCAGATGAAAGTGTCCTCCATATAAATGTTTTTCCTGTTCCGCCATAGCCATATAAAAAGAACAATCCTCCTTTGTCTTTATCAACTGCATCCATAACGGTGTCATATACCGACCTTTGCTCTGATGTTAAATTTGGCAGCAGATGTTGGTGTTCTTCGGTTAGATCTCGCCTATCATAACGGAGTTCATCTGCTATCAACCTGTTACCACGATCATAATCTCCCTCGCCTGAGGTAGGTTGTGGCATAGTCGGAAAATCTTGTAGACTTCTTGCACATCCCTCAAGGATATCCTCTATCATTCTAAGGCATCGATCCTTAATCTCCTCTTCTGTGAGCTCTGTCTTTGTGATTAATAATTAGACAATAATGTATTTTAACCAATTAATAATTACACATGACAAAGAGCATTTATAGACATATAATACTTGGACTGTTCGATGATTGTCTCTCCTCATAAGTAATATCATCAGCAAGCAAGTGCCAGGTTTCGTCCCAAACATAATCAGGCCTGGATATAAAATTGGATATTAGTAGGATGGAAAAGAGTCTTCTTAGATAAACTGAAATTGCCCACTGGCTAGCTTCTCTGATAGCATCAATGTACTCTTTATCATCATCCAAAAGGCCTAAAGCATAACACGTATCTCTAAAAGTAGGATGAATGAACCCATCAATCGTTCTGAGATCCTCATATGATGTTGGTCCTTTGATGATATTTAGCAACAACCGTAAGTAATACAAATCCACAGATCCAGGCAATACAAAAAAAAAAAGCCTACCAATAGAAAATCCTTGTTTCCTCTTTTCCCACCTCCTCTTAGGTTGCTTCCAAACAAACATTGTAGGAAATTCTGCATATGTAAGTTCCCTTGCTTCTGAAAATTCTTCGTTTGCATCAAACCAAGCAAGGAACATGGTCTCTCTTATACTTTTACGATTTGTTACTGTAAGAATCGGTTGTTGATCAGTAAAATATACAGGCTGCTCATCAGGAAGGTGGAATGACAATCTTTCAACTAACGGTTCTCTATGGTGAATGGGAAAGCTAAATATTCTTCATGTTGCCTCACAAGGTGAAACATACCGACAATCATAATACATTTGAATCTCATCTACTTCTGCCCTACCTTCTTCTTCATTTGTCGAGCGATAAAAAGCAACAGTTACACGATCGTGCCCCTTGTTCACATATTTAAATAAGTACTTGATAGACCTAGATTGGTTACACCATTCAACGTTGATGTGGGCTCCATACTTCAACATTAGAAATTTATTATGTGGGACGACATACCTGTCAAAATCTAAAAGATTAATATGGTATTATTATGCTATCTTAATATCAATTTGTGTTTGGAAGTTTAAGTACCTGTTGTCGAGATCAACGCCATTCTTTTTTATAGTCTTGCCACTATCCCTTCTTATGTACACTAGATAACCATCTTCATCAATGGTTGTTTTGCTATTAAACTGCTTTGGAAAATGCTTTGTACACTTCCCATCTTGCATGCACGGGGAATTAAGACGTGCTCTGCCGCACGGACCATGGAGCATGAGATGTTTTACCATTTCATAGTAATGAGGTTCAGTACTATGATCTGGTATCTCTACTGATATGATCCTATCAATATCTGAAACTGTAGGATACTTGCTAGTCTCGTGAAGAAATAGCGTGCGGTAGACCCTGTTTTTGGAACTCAATAGTGTACATCACTACATAAAGTTCAAGTCATTTTGAAAATCAATGTATGTAAAATATAAATATTGAATATGTACAAATACAGAAGAAAAATGTTCGTACCTGCTTTAGATTTTCCAAAAATATCTTTATCCTGAAGATCTTTGATCATTCGGTCAAGTTTTATCTTGAACACCCTGCTTAAGATATCCGGCCGATCTTCTGGTTTCAATCCCTTGTTGGTGACAAATCTTTTAATCTCAGGCCACTGTGGGTTACATGTGAAAGTGATGAATAGATCGGGATATCCAGCCCACTTACATATTGCCATAGCATCCTGATAATTTTGAATCATGTATCGAGCTCCCCCTGTGAAGGACGACGGAAGAATTATCCTCTTTCCCTGTGAAGCTGGCTGAGTCTCTCCATTTAATACTACATCTGTCAACCCTTTATACATTTCAGACCTTAAAAGCGGTTGGTTCCGCTTGATGTATAAGAGTCTTCCTGCCTCGACCATTGTATAACCATCCACCAAGAATTGTTGAAATAGTTTTCTAGAGTGCGATATTATCGGTGTGTGGCGTCTCCTCTCTTGTAGTTTGTATGCAAAATACTCTCTCACAGTTACACGTTTCCTTGCTAAACTTGAATTCCCGGTTCGTGTAAATAAGATGTCCTCCTTATATCCATCTTCTCCATATGGAAATAAGAGACGATACTGCAAAGGAAGATATGCAGGATTTAATTCAGAGATTCTCCTCAGTTGACCATTTTTAGTTTCAACAACAATGTCTCTCTCAAACTTGGAAATGTCAAAATCACCTACTATCAGAGCAGCAACCTCATTGACTGTAGGCAAGTTGTATTGTCTTCCATCACTGACCCTTCTCCCTAATAACATGAGTTCTAGGTTTAGGTTAGGATCCTTTCTAAATCTATCCCTCGCTATTCTGAATGACTTTGCAAGAACATTATGCTCGTCAAGCATGGTTTTTATAGCATCGACAATGTCAATATCAAGTGTCGATCTGTCTGAACCAGAGCTGCAATGATAGTTAAAATCAATATAACGATTGTTAGAATTAAGTAAAATATCAAATGAAAATCATACACATGTAATGTTTGGGATGAAGGGGTAGTTAAATAAGTATTTGAGACTTTTTAGAATTATAAACCTCATCACTCGGATTCTATTTTGCGATTCATTCTCAGTATCATAAATATACAACTGGGAAAATTTTTGTGTGGATCCGTCTGGAGGTAGTAAACTTCCAATCTGATGAAAGTTTTGTCCTGATAGCTAGAATGTTTTGGGTCCTCTTCCTTCATTAACTGTGTTGTCAACTTTTCCTCCCATGGAAGTGAAAGAAAACATA
>CANUEY010043776.1:0-41636 GCA_948099555.1 Croton setiger
GGGGGCTCCCCGCCCCACCACCACCACCACGCCAACACAGACGGCCCCCCCCCCCCCCCCCCCCCCCCCCCCCCCCCCCCCCCCCCCCCCCCCCCCCCCCCCCCCCCCCCCCCCCCCCCCGCCCCGGCGGGGGCGGCGCGCGCCAAATTGTTTGGAATCGCAATATATATTCCTAGATTCATTTTTAAAGTATATTTAACTTGAATATCATTTTATATGAATTGGGTTTATGAAGGTCGCATTTGTGGAGCCATTTTCACTTAACTTAAGATGGTCAGAAGAATACTAACTTTATCACAAACTATGAAATCCGAGATTGGGATCAGGAAAATAGTATAAATTCCTATTCTACTTAAATATATTATATTAAAAATGAAGTTCAGACAATTTGATGTCAAAAATATGAAATGGGTGTAGTTAAGAAATATATTATACTAAAAAAAATTTAATTTGAACTCAATCTGAAAGAATCTGAAATAAGAAACAGATAGAGCATAGCAGGGCCAGCAAAGAAAAGTAGTTAGAGTACCATAATTACGATAATTAATTATAGTCTTACGATAAGTTTTATTCTATATACACAAATAATTCACCGCATTAGTTAGGGTATGATAATTACGATAATAACTTTTGCATGCTGTTAGAGTTAGCATATTACCTCTTTAGCCAGCTTTTTCTATTCCCGTATCCTTTGACACTCGGCATCGCTTTTGTTGCTAAAAGGATTGAGAAACAACTAACAAGAAATGTGTGCGCCTTCCAAATTTAAAATTAGAAGAAAAATTAAAAACTTTTATTATCTGAGAAATAAATTTTAAACTACAACAGAAATGCCTCATAAAACAGGGCATGCTCTGTTCTGTTTCCATGTCACTACTGAGTTACAGCAAGGTGAAGCATTTGAAGCTTCATTAACACAACAAAAATATACAAATTATATATATATATATATATTTCAACCACAAGAAACTGAAATTATTACTTGTATCCATTATAATTATCCTAATATTCAAGTAGCATTGATTAATTATTGCTGTTAAACAAATTATGAAGCGCCCGCTTGAAGCAATTCTTGATTCCTCTTTATAGAAAGCTGTTTCTGCATCCTCATTTGTCTATGAAATCTCTTTATGAACAAATCTGCAACACGATCTATTTCATCTTCTAACTTGAACTCTTCCCCTGCTTTTTGTTTTGAGTTCTTCACCAAATCTATCACTGACCCACCTGGATCTTCGAATTGCAAATCCTCACAATCAAACAATGAATGGGTCAGGTCTGGAAATTTCTCCTCCTCTGCTTCTTCATATCCATACCCATAGCTACACCCATTTTCTTGAGCAGCATCGAGAGTCTCCATTTCAGATGGGTTAGGAAGAGACATGGAGTTATGGTTATAAAGAACTATAGCGTTGCTTTCTTCTTCAATGTTTTGATCTTCTTCTTCTTCTTCTTCTTCTTCTTCATCTTTCTTGTCATGCTCCTTTTGGGCTACTAAAGAATGGAGTTTTTGAGAAATTGAAGTGAGAAGAATTTTTTTGTTGTCTCTTAATAAAGAAAGTATCATTAATCTTGTTCTCAAAGCATGAACTTTGCTTTTGAGAGCTAAAGATTTGGCTTTGGCCATTGATGCCAACACTAATGTTATTCTTTTGAAGAATTTAGTTGCTCTGTTCTTCAACATTTTTCTCTAATTTACAAGATTCAGAAAAAATGGATTTAAGATTTTGAGGAATTGTTTTGTTTTGCTTTGCTTTGTAACAATGCAAGAAAAAAGAAGTGCTTTGATACGAACGGAGAACTGGAGACAAGTGGGGTTTTTATAGGCACCAAAGTGGGTAATTAATCTTTAATTATTATTTATTAAAATTGAAATTGAAATTGAAATGGATTAATTAATTAGAGAGGAGAGAAATGTAAAGAGGAAAGAGTGGGACTGAAGAAAAAGAGAGGAAAGCGACACTTGAAAGTGAAAGTGAAAGTGATAAAGGAGAGGAGACGTGGCTTAATTCAATTGGTTTAGTGATGGGTTAGGTAACATAGAAGCAACTACACTACACTACACAAGTTTGGCAGATTTTGCATAACATTACCTTGGTTTAGTATATTGAGATGGTGGTGGGCTTTCCTTATTTTATAGGTTAATTTCACCACATAACCAAAAAAAGTAGTATATGGACCTAATATATTTTGAGATTTCTTTGGCCCTAAGGACACTTTATAGTCTATTACAATTATTATGAAGGACCACTCAAGGACAAGGACAAGGACACCCCCACACCACAACCTCTATGCTACTATATCCAAATCAAAAGCTTTATCCAAATTTTGTTCATAATTTACTTTTACTAATTCATCATTTTTCATATTATATTTATGATAATTTTACATTTGTTGAATATAATTACTCAAATTCGGCTTGATATTAGTAAAATAGATTGGATTGTGTCATATAATCTCTTCGATAGTGAATTATATTTTTGGTAAAATAATTATACAAATTAAAATTTGCTTTTAGTAAGTTTTTGTGTAAAAACAATGGACTAAATAAGTGGATTTGAATGTAATTAGAGTGGCAGTGGAAGAAAGAGAGGTGGTCCAAATGAGGAAGAATCTTTGAATATTAGCGTGGTTTTGATTAAAGGATTAAGCCTAATAATAAGAAGCTTCCGTTACGGTTTTACGAACACCAAAATGCTTTTTTCTCTTTTTACCAACATGTGGCAAGAGATGCAAAGCATGGAATATTTCCCTCTCTCTCTCTTATCAAATCCTTAGCCAGTAAGGTTTCGTTTTATTATTTTATATATGCTAGTTTATGGTTTTTTTTTTTATGAAAAAAAAAATTAATTTTAATATTTTTCAGGTCATTTTCAAAAAATTAATAATAATAATAGCCGAAAACTGCCCATAGAGCCCCGCCCACAATATTTTATTTTTTCGAATTTGTATTTTATTTTGTTAATAGAAATTATAGTAATTGATAGATGATTGTATTTTCATTTAAATGGTATTTTCTCTAATTTTATATAAATTAATTGCTTTCTTAAGTATGCATAAGTAGAAAAAGCATAATTAAATATTGAGTTGGTAGGCTCCATTTGCCAGCATAGCGTCTGCTGCTTTTGGTTAATGATCATCACTGGACATTAGGGAGGGCTCTATGTATGATAAGTCGATCATACAAATAGAAATGCGGAGTGGTCACCGCAAACTATTTTATTTTTAAATTTTAGTGGGCCAAAAATGAAAAATTATATAATAAAATAAAATAGTTTGAAAACATAGATGGCCGCACTGATATCTATTTACAGAACGGATTTCTTCTAATTACATTGATAATTCTATTGTTTTTTTTCTCATATCTTATAAAATGATATATTTTTATATATGAAGCAAAAATTTGGATGTACTCGAAATGGTATGGAATGAAAATTTTAATTTTGGGTATAGAATGAAATATTGAATATGTGTATGGAACAAAATTGAAAAGGGGCAATTTCATTGTATATTGACCAAATTACACACCCCTACCAACAAATGCAATAACACACTACATGTTGGATGATGCCACAACTTTTTTAGGCTTGTGAATTGTGATGCACATACACCTATTCAATAATTACTTCTTTATTTAACCAATACCAATACAACTTATATAAATAGTATTTATTTATTTTTATAAATTTAATATATCATCCAAACATTTTCAATTCTAATTTTTTTTAAGAAACTTTTTAAAAAGTTAATTTTTTGGAGAAATAGGCGTAACTTTTTTTTTTATGAATTTTAGTTATTTTCCTAAATTGAATGCAAAAAAAAAAAAAGAAGCTAAAATGACATTCACATAATCCACAAAATTATGTATGTTTTCGGATATTTGAATTCCACTTTTTAAAATGCAAATACAAAAATACCCATCTTTAATGGAAAAATAAAATGGTGAACAGCTAGGTAGTGAGTGTGTTTTAAAAGAGACGAAAGTTAATTAGTATAATCACATAAAGTGAATAATGTGTAATTATTAAATTATATGGTTTGGCAGAAAAAAGAAACTTTTTTTGGTACTAAAATGGAAGTATCCGTACTCCGTATGGATGCATGAATTTGATTAGAATAGCTAAATGGATCCAAAGATAATTATAAACATGGATTTCTTTCATTTCATGTTTTCTTATTAAGAAGCAATGCAATTAGGCTGTCAATTCCCTTTTTCTTTTTCTATTTGTGTGTGTTTATAACACATATTTGAATATCTTTATATTATACCTACCTAAAGATACTCATTAGGGTTTAGTGGATATGAATGAATTTTGAATTTGCTTTAAATTAAAAAAAAAAAAAAGAAACTATAGTTTATTTCTACTATCAAAATAAAACAATTAATAATGAGCAATTCTAGTTCTCAGTCGGTTCATATTAAAAATTGAAATTAGAATGAATGTATAGATTGGTTTGAAATTTAGAAAATGACCAAAACTGAATTTAGGTATGATTCTTAATTTTTCGGTTTCGATTTTGGATTTAATTAAGGTAAAACCATATGTAATTTTACTTATAAAGTATTTAGTTTTGGATTTTGATTTCAGTTCTAATGAGAAACCAAAACTAGACCAGCATCAATTATGATTCAGTTTGATGTAAGACAAGCTTTCAATGCTTAGTGCACCAAAATTACGTGGCAACAATCTTTAAGACTTAAGCAAACTATGTAAGGATTTACTAAAAGTTTCAACTCACATGTTATCGATGAGAAGGATTAAACAATGGAGAAAGAGCAAGGCAAGTTATTAACGTTACCAGAAAAAAAAAAAGTTTGATAAAGCTATTACGTAATCAAATTTGAAAACCCCCCTCTTTGGGTCTGATTTATAATAATTAGGCTTATTTAAAGTTTAGTTTTTCAGACACTTACAAAACTACACATAAAAATAATTTTTGTAGAATATATTTGGTCACGTTTAGAAAAAAAAAAAGAGAAAGTTAAAATTTCAAATTTAATGGTTAGTCAAGTTTTTTTTTTTTTTTTTTTTTTTTTTTTTTTTTTTTTTTTAAAATATCAGCTATATTCTTATATATTCATTATATATATGTATTTATATATTGACCAGAATATAGGTATATAAAAATATCAACTATACTTCTATATACTTATTATATCTATTTATATATTGACAATTTTGTATTTTCATTTTTTTAATTTTTTAATTTTATAGGTAAAAAAATGTAAATATCAATTTATGTACTATTTATTTGGCAAAAATCTAGTGCATATAGTCAATTTATCAGTCTATAAATATTAATTTTATATACTGATAACTATATACATATCAATAAGTATATGAAATATTAATTTTATATACTAATAAGTATATAAAAATTATAAAAATTAATTTCGTATTCAATTTGATTGCAAAAATCAAATTTATATACTAATGGTTATATAATATCAATTTTATAATTTATATATTGATAAATATATATAATATCAATTTATAGACTGTTTATTTGACAAAAATCTAATTCATATAGTCAATTTATATATTGAAATAATATTTTTACTGATAGGTATATATTTATATACTAATTATTTTGTGTTTTCAATTTTTTTTTAATTTTTTAATTTTATAGGTAGAAGAAAAATGAAAAGATGTATAAAAGAAAACAAAACTGTTATTTAATAAATTTATGAGAATTTTTAGTAATTTTATGAAAATTTTTACTTACTAAATCTAAACTTTCAAATATGTGAAACTTTAACATTTTCCTTAAAAAAAAAATATGTAATAGCTAATTTTATATTAATATAGGTCATAAGAAAAAATATAATTACAAAATATATATTTTTTACTTGTTGTTTTACATTTGTATAAACTTGTTTTAAGTGTTTATCACTGTTTTAAATTTGTTTATTATTATTATTTTGTTTATCTATTCGCTTTGGTCTGATGGTTTGCACGTGCTGAAAATCCAGCACATCCTGTTTTGTTTTCCATCCTAGCCTTTTGTGATACTTCTAGTCAAACTAAAAACTCCAGGCGGATAGCTAGTGATCCAAGTAAACAAAAGAATTAGTTACACTTTTCCAACGACCTCCTCTTTTCTTTAGACTATAGATAATTTTTTTTTTTCAAAAAAATTCTATATATATTTTGAATTTTTAAATATATATAATCTCCGAAAAACTCAAAAAATATTTACTGTCACAAAAGATCATGTAAATTGAAAAAGTTCTATACTAAAAAAAAAAAAAATAAGACAAATCTAATGACACTTAATTGGCACCTGAAACTTGCCGAGCGTGATGAAAAATGATTGGCAAAATACAGTTCCATGTTTTTAATTGGTTTGCACTGACTTTTCCGACGACTGATCATCACATGTTAATTCACTTCAGTTTTGCGCAGTTGTCTGACCATTAGTGTTAACGGTGGATATTGCTCCTTATACAGTGACACTAATGGTGGCGTCGTGTCGCTAATGGTGGCGTCGTGTTCTGTAACCTGTGGAAGGAGGAATTTTCTGTAACTAGTGAAAGAGAAGAAAAATTGTACACATTCATAATTTTAAAGCCCACTTCTCTATTTCAACACGTTATGAAATTTTCCATAGAGTAGTGACTTTTGCTAGCTTTCCCACATACATATGGTGCAGTTTTGCATAGATTTATGTCCACTTTTGCATGTTTTTCCACAGGTGTCGTCGAATCCATTTTCTCCGGCCTTTTCCAGAGGTTGTGCAATTGTTCATTTTCTCCGGCCTTTTTCACAGGTTATGCAATTGTTCATTTTCTCCGACCTCTTCCATAGCTTGTGATATCGTTTGTGTAGTAGCATATATTATTTTGCTATTGTCCATTTATTAAACTATCTTTATATTTGATAATTTTGTGCTTCTTGTTAGATTTACCTTATTATTTCAAATTGATTTACACTATTCGTCTATGCTTATTGTTGTTTTTTATGGATGACTTTGATTTTTAAAATCATTATGTTAGACTCACTAAATGATTTTATCATAATCCAAATTCAGGTTTCAGATTGAAGAGTAATGTTCAACTAAATTAATGTTCCATAACACAAATCTAAAAAAATAATGAATTGAATGCAACAAAATGAAAATTTCTTTTGATCATGAAAATTTCTTTTGATCATTATATATATATATATATTGGTGCACATCTATGCTAATTATTCTACTTATCTATTTTTATAAATTTTTCTTTTTTTTTACCTATCTTATGAGATAATAATATATTAAAATAACATTAGTAATCCATATATAATTCAGATTCCACGCTAATAACGTATTTTATTTTTCTAAGTAGGACACTAATATTTTCCTAATATAATAATATTAATATATTATAGGTTATTAATATATATGGTTTCCTAGATAGAGTTAAAAATAAGAGTATAATATTAATATATTGAAGAGTATTGTTCCCTTTTTAGAGGGAACAGATAGTGTTTTTTTTTTCCCTAACATAAGTAATAGATAGGCGTTAGTAATTTTTTTTTTTATTTTTTGAAAAACAGTAAATTTATTTATAGGATACTAATATTATGACGTTAATCTATTATATTTCGAGGGAATTTTAGTCAAATAGTATAAATATGTTTTAGTAACTAAAAAAAATTAGCACAAATATTTTACAATTCACAAAATAGCACATTATATAATGATCGTAATGTCATTTCTAAATAGATTAAAAAAATAAAGAAACCATGAAAGCATTTGAAGTTTTGGCTGAAAACTTTGAAGACTTGATTCATCGTCTTTACGACGATGGATTTTTTATCTGAGATCACCGGAAAAACGTCTAAGGGAAAATGAATATTTTCATACATAACTTGCCGTCTTTCAATAGCCGGAAAAAAGTCACCCATCACGATGGTTTACTGTTTTTAATAGGTTCTAACCGAATATGATGGAGTCACGTAAAAATAAAAATATACTTAAAATTTATGAGTTGTGAAATATTTTTTTAATGACTATCATATCCTCTCTTAATGTTTTTATCAAATAATAGAATTTTTTTTTGACAAATTGTTAACGATAATTAATTTGTTTTAATTGTATTTTAATTAATTTTTTATTTCTAATTATTTAATTATCTCCTGCCACAACTATAACAATTGCAATTCACTAATATATCTGCACAACCATATCAACAAGGACAAAATAAGCTACGCCTCAGCCATCGCAACTCGACATTAACCCATCCGATCATTCTCCTTTATTAAAATCATCAAACATCTATCAATAAAACCTTAACATGAACATTTAAGAATACTAGGTTTTTTAGCGTGTAACGGAGACGTTTAATCATTTTATATTGATATTATTAGATTTTATATTTATAATAATAAAATTTATATAAAAATAAATAATAAATTTTTGTTTGAGTATCATTAATTATTAATTATGTTATAAATAAAATATTTAATTAAAAAAATTAATATATTTCAAAGATTAAAATATAAATTTACTTTAATATTCATGTTATTCATTGAAGAAATCCTGCCAAATTAGGTACAATCATAAAGGGGTGTATTGGTGGATCCTATTTTTTTTACCGTATATTACACTCGTTAATTCATTTTAAATTCTTTATCCTTTCAAATTAATCGATATGAAATGAAATTAAAAAAAAATATTGCCTAATTTTATATTTTAAAAGGAATTATTATTATTATTATTATTATTATTATTATTATTATTATTATTATTATTATTATTATTATTATTATTATTATTATTATTATTATTATTATTGAATCAAACTAGAGGTCTCTACAATAATTATGACTTTTTTTTTTTTTTAGCAAAGTATAACTAAATCTATATTATAAAATAGAAAACGTTTTCAATTATAAATTTCTACCCTTCTCTATTGTCAATAGGAAACTATTTCAATTACAAGTTTCTATTTCTTTCGGAAAATTTATAAGTTTTTATTCCTTTAACAATTACTTCTTAAATAATATTTTTATGAAATATACTATGAATTTCGTTAATTAATATTTCTTATTAGAATGTGATTTAAATTTAATTAATAAATTATATATGAAATAATTATATTTTTTATTATTATAAAATTTAAATTTAATTAATTAATAATTAAAATAATATTTTTATTTAAATATTATTTAAAATTTAATTAATTAAAATATTTTACTAAAATAAAATTGAACTTAATTAATTAATAATTAACATAATATTTATTTACTTATTAGAATACGATTTGAATTTAATTATAAAAAAACACTTTTAACCTTAATAATATGGATTTGATAGGAGTATTTTAGAAGAAAGCAAATATTTCCCCATTCATACTTTAATATATGTTATTAATTTTTGTTAGTGTGCGTTCTACGTGTGAACTCATTTTGTAGAACTCATTTTATAGTCTCGCTATTGAAATTGATGTTTATTTGAGTAATTATATCTTAACAATAATAAAAGTTATATAAAAATAATAAATTTTTATTTGAATACCATTAATTATGTTATCAATAAATTCAAGGACTAAGATGCAAATTTATTTTAATGTTCACCTTTTGCATTTTGTTCCTTCGAAAAAAGAAACCCTACGCTAGCAAATTTAATACAACCATGTACACATGTGTGGTTGATCCAATTTTTCTTTTAGCATACATTGCACTTGTTAACTCATTTTATATTCTAATTAATGATGCTATAATTAATTGGATTAACCATGAAGTGAACCGAACAATCGGTTAATTACGATTTTCAGTTTGGTTTGATTTATCGGTTAAATTTTATTTAGGTCAGTATCATTTAGATAATAATTCCACTATTACTCTAATAGTTTATCCGTTGATCCAATCTCTACCATCATTAACTAATAATTTTATATCTTGAATTATATATTAAGCTCACCTTGACTGCCCAAATAGCTATAATAACCCATTATCTGCATAGTTTACTCAATTTTACCAGCAAAAAAAAATATAAAAAAAAACTCTACGGCTATGTCCTAAAGCAACACAATTAGGGATGACAACGGGGATATCCGCCAAAAATCATTAATACATGTCCAAAATCCTTGTACCATTATTCATACCAAATCAGTGAAAAACCTACAAAGTTTTTTATACACCTTACCAAATCCTTCCTAAATTCATTTATTACTATTCGCCATTACCCATTTAATAAAAGTTTACCTTTTTAAAAATATTAAAATTATATTATTGAAAAACACAAATAAAATTTCAAATTTTGCCGACACGTGTAAAATAACAACAATTAGTTATTCTCAAATAAATAAATAAATACAACAATAGTCATAATTAATTTAAAATTCAGCAAACTTGAATGTTTTTATTTTTTTATAGTTAAATGTTTTATATTTTATAGATAACAGGTTGGTGTTTACTGGTGCCTGATCAAACTTAGCTTAAACCTAGAACTCTAAATTATATTTTAATATTAAAAATTATCGTTACATAATTATTTATAGTATATATATATATAATTTAAATTTTATTTGTTCTTGAAATCTTATTCCGACTAATTTAGACTCAATTCAGATCATGCGCGTATTTCCTACTGAGAATAGTTGCATAGGCTAAAGTGAATTCAAATTGCTAGCCCTTAAACCAAATCGGTTGACCAGAGCTCCAATATATATATGAATATATAATAAAGGAAACTTGTTTGGGTATGGTTGGCCAGATCATTTTGGAACCGTTTGAAAAGGTAATAACGTATCATTTTTCTCTCTTTCTCCGACCAAATTCCCCACACATTCAAATTATTTAAAACAGTACAACTTGAGTTTCTTAGCTGTATTGAACCCCACTTTTCTACCTATAAATTAAAATAAACATGGAATTTTGTTTTCTGTTTATCTTTGCAATAAGATTTGTAAATTAATTATTTCTATTGTATTTATATAACTATCAATGCACCAAAGTAATTATTTTTATTTTTTAAATGCAATTTTTTTAATCTTTTCATTCATAAGTTAGTTGCTTTATGTAGACTTCAATACAAAAGTGAAATTGATATAATAGATTAAATTGTTTTAGAAAAGTTAGAATTTCCTAATTCACTTATTCCAACCAAATCTTACCAAAAATAGTAGATTGTTATATACTTGTTGAATAGTTCTATAACTTGAATTTAAGTGCACATATCCCATATATTCTCCAATATTATAAGAGGAAAATTTGATAATTAAATTTACAATAATATTAAGAAAATTATTATTATTATTATGAGACATATATGAAAAAATTATATAAAATATTCTATATTTATGTTATAACTAATTTTGTTAAATTTCAATATATTGAAGAAATATTAGTATTAAATCATAAATTAATGAAAATAGAATTGATTAAATAAATTACATAAAGACAAAATATAATAACATTAAAATCTATACTCTTCAAAAGAAAAAGAAACATTAAAATCCATGATAGCTAATGAGTATAAATATATGATAATTAATTGTGTCCCATTTAAAATATCCAATAAACATGTTCAAAATAATTGCACAACAATTTCTTTGTGGTTTCTTATAATATTGTTAACACCTTGTCGTTTCATTATATATATATATATATGACACCTTGTCGTTTTATAATTTTTAAAGTCAAAGTAAATTAAAAAGGGTAACGCGGGGAGCGGTTGTTGGTCCATTTGAATAATAATTTTATAAAAAGAAAAAAAAAAAAAAAAACCCTTCTATAAATAAGAAGCCATCGTCTTCCTAATTTTCTCATCACAGGGTTTTTCTTTCTTCTGCTGAGGTCTAACCAATCCTCAGCAGAAAAAAAGAAAACCCATTTCTATCGTTTTCTACATCACCAAAAATTTATAAAAATGGAGCGAGTTAACTCAGTATTCGCTAAAAGGTTATGGAATGTATTACGAGTCACTTTCTTTATGATAAGAAAGGGATTAATTTCTAAAAGAAAGTTAATCATGGACATCAATCTCATGATGAAAAGAGGAAAGCTTTTACGAAAGTCCGTCACCAATCTCCTCCACCACCACCACAACCACCGTCAATCTGCGGCACGCGGTAGCTTTGGCTTACAGGAGTACGAATTTTCTTGCAGTAATAGTCCCAATCCTGTTTTTTCCCACGTGTCGAACTCGAAGCGAAAACACCATTACTTCCCTTGTATCAATGTGCCAGACGTAGTTGAACTTGAAGAAGAAGAAGATATGGAAGCGGTGGAGAATAATAATGAAGCTGCTTTGGTAATGCTACCAAAAAATAGTCCTGATAATAATTTTTATTCCGATCAGTTTGCCTCCGGCGAGAAGCGAAGCCCTATTAGGTCACCTTTTTCCATTAGGGTTTCGAACTTCTCCTCGGAAGAGGAGAATGATGATGGAGGACAGGTTGATGATGAAGCTGAGGAATTTATTAGAAGGTTTTATGAGCAATTGAGGTTACAAAGTCGTATGCAGTTACTGCAATATCAGGACACTAACTAATTAATTACAGATTAATTAGTTTTATTATGTCGTGTAAGAAATTAATAATTCTATGCTTTTGAAAATTTGATTACGTTCCCTTGCTTTTATAAGGGAAGATGGGATTGCTCATAATTTTTATAGTTAATGTTCATTTTTTTTTATTTCTAAGCTTTTTTATATATATTGTATATGCATATGTTGGTGTATTAATTTTTTTTTGGTAGAAATAATAAGTTAACGAAATGGAAATTAGCACTTCAAAGCATAGCTTAACGTTTAATAACAAGTGTATTTATGACCTGACGATAGACATCTGGCGATAAATCATAGTGCCAGTAGACATCACAGTCTGCGGTTTGGTGAGGGGTTGTTTGCTTCAACTTATAGTTTTGTAGAGAGTGGATTAGACGCTTCAAAGGGCCAGTGATGTGCTATTTTCACCAACTTTTTTCACTTTTTTTTGTTGTTGTTTGTGATCACAACTTCATTCCTTTTTCGGGAATTTTTAGCTTTTTTATTTTGCTAATGAGTAATGACTAGTAACGCATTAATCTAACTGTATTTGTTTTAGAAAAAGAAAAGTAAAAAGCACAAAATTAAACATGTGAAGAAGAAGAAGGATAGTGTTGGAACCATTAAAGCTTTATGTTTTAATAGGTTTAATCAAATTTTTCTTTCCTAATAAAATTATTTAATGCCATAAAATTGTTATTATGTAAATTTGAAATCAACAAATTTCACTAAAAAAAATTGCAACCGTAGTTATATGTAGCAAACAATTTACCACTGAATCCGTAGCTAAAACATCGTAGCAAAGCATGTCAGATACGGAAACTTGTGTCCATAGCAAAGCAATTACGGTTTAGCTACGAAATTATCCGTTTTTTTTGAAAGTCGTAGCAAACGTGTTCTGTAGCTAACATTCCAAAGCAAATCCATAGCTAATATCATTTTCCACATCTCGTAGCAATGCTGTTTCTATTCCGTACAGAATGACATAACACAATTGTTTCTATTTCCTAGCTAAGCATTTAGCTACCGAGTTTTAATTACATAGTATATTCTTAGTGATGGCAAAAAATACATTTTATTATATGCCCAAATTTTAGTTATTTATTTGAAATACTACATGAAAAACCTTAAAATATATATATATATATATATATATATATATATATAATTAACAATAAATTTCAAAGTCATTTTATAACATAAAACTTTTGTTACACATATTACTAACATTAATATATAGTACTAAAAGGAATAAGTAAATATCAAATGTCTATCCTAACAAAGTTGAGTTAATGATATACCTAAACATATAGAAATAACATCTTAGTGTCTAACCATCAAAGTAGATGTCATTTGGTGAGCTTATATCATCAGACTCATATTTAAATGGAGGTGGTGCAAATGATCACGCCATTGTCTTGATTCCCCTCGTTCTTTTTTCATCTTCTTTATAAGTTCTACCACCAACGCTTCTAGTTTTGTTTGTCGCTCATTAAGTATATTAATCATTTCCTATTGTGCATATGAAGTTGATGCATTTGTTGAAGTAGTCAAACCATATGAGGCACACTTATCGAAGGCCATAAATGAGCTTTTTTCTCTTAACACCCGCAACCACAATGAATAACAAGTCCTTATCCAGCTGAATGCTATCAGCTTGATCTAAATCCACTTTTAAGTTTTCCAAAACTGTATCCTTAAGTCTCTTGAAATTCTCCTACAATATAAACGTACAATTAAAATCTTCCTATTTCAAAGTTCTAAAACTATAATGATTTATAGGAAAGCAAACTTACATAGACAGTTTAAGAGCGCTTATTAATAAATTCAGATGGATTTCCTCGTTTATCTTTCTTCGTATGCATATTAAGAAAGACAACACATTTAGAAGGTTCTATTTTTTCTACATCTTTTTCCTTCTGCCAAATTGAAATTGTAAAAACATAAATTTCAATCACACACATTTTGCCAAAATTTCGGCAACATAACTTGATATAACTGATAAAATCCAAAGTTAAAGACAAATTAATTAGAGCAGTAGCAACAACCCAGAAGGGATCGAAAATGATTCAGAGAAACCTTATATGAACAGAAAGATTCATCTTCAACATAAGGGAGAGAGAGAATGTCAGACCCTCGAGATAACTTCGAGAAAAGATGTAGCAGCAGCAAGACCGTCTGTTTGGCTTACAACTTCAATCCCAGAGTAAGAAGAAAGAAGACAGCGCCAGCTTTAGTCCAATTAAGTAGGTGGCATTGGTGAATATGTTTTTCAAAGGCAGAAAGTAAAATGAATGGAAATTTTCTTAGGTGGGAAGTGATTAGAGTTAGACGACTGGAAAATTAAAACTAAAAATTGAAGAGAGACTGAAATTTTCGTAAGGTGGGAAAAGAAGTCTGAAAATTTTTGTTTAGATGGGTTAAGAAATTAAAAAACACATTGTACTTTTTCCTAGCAACTAAATTAAAACAACATTTAATTCTATTTACTTTATAAATTCCATAGCAAAAGCACTTTTGTAGCAAAGCATGTATAGCTACGAAACTTTGTAGCTACCTTCGCATCATTGCCATCCCACAATAGTGGCTACATATATAATTTTTGTAGCTAACATTGCTACGAAATACCCGTAACTACATTCCGTACCATTGTGGCGCCAAAATAATTAGTACATATTACATTCGGTAGTTAGAGTTGCTACAAGATTGCTAAAGAGTAGCTGTAGCTACATTATGCGCCACTGTGGCGCCCAAATAATTGCTACGTATTGCATTCTATAGCTGCTACAGAGGAATTTGTGCAGCTATATTCCATGCCTTTGTGACCCCAAAATAATTGTTATGTATCAAAATTCTTGTAGTGTTTTTGTACATGCAATGCAATTATATTTTCAACAAAGTTAGGTAGTTTGTTAATTTAGAGTGAATTACTTACAATTTTAAGACCCATCTCAAAATTATATTTTCATACATTTTTATATTAAACCTCTCATAAATACATGTTAGTAAATATGAATTATTAATATCATTTATTTAGAAATATAATAATGTTATTGTATTGGTGGGAGAGATGATTGGTTAAGTTATTATTATATATGTCTTTACCTAAAATTGCAATAAACAAAGAAGAGGATTAAAGGGGTCAAAGAAGGGACAACTTCTCTTAAAGAAGGGTATTATAGTTGGCCAAAAGAAGAAAGAAATGGGATATTTATTTGGATTCATTTCTTGAAGCAAGGAATAATTGAATTAAGAGCAAACAAAACCCAATCATATTTTATATATTTTATTTTGGAAGGAAATATTACTCTCTATTTTTTTTCTAAATAATCCAACCGTGTTTAGGCTAATGGGACTCATTAAATTCCGTTCACAACCAACTGCTACAAAAATAACAAATTAAAGGTTAGAACCAAAATTTCTCTTCCTAAGTTAATTTTATTTTCTTTAAAAACTACTATCAAAAGACTGACATTATGAAAACATGTCTGTCCATAAATAAGAGTAATGTTTTTCTAAAATTTCATCTTTTTTAGTGGTATATCATGTTCAAACAAAGTTTTTTTCCGCCAATTAGGTTGCAGTCTGATCGGTTATCTTACCTTTCATAAAGATGGTAAAAATGCAGAAATATCGAGTTTGGCTCTTGCCGACCACATTATTAGTGTCAAGTTAATGCGTATAACCTATATTGTTATCCGATCTATTAATAAAATAAATAAATAAAAAGGTAATAAGAAAATAAACATATAGCAAAGTAGGTATCATTGAGCAACGTTTGCCAAAAATAAGGAGTTTGAGCTTTATTCATTCCCAAGCTTTGCAATTGCAAGGGCATCAATCATGTCTTCATGAGGCCCACTATAAACAATAGAGGTAGGCGGGGAATGGTTTATTTAGTTTTAGAAACATAATGGGATCCACACCATTGGAACATTGTATTTGAATGTACCAATTCTCAGTTGGTACATATAATGTCCAGTTTCTTCTATGGTTCCCATTTTATTCACAAATTAGCAAATAAATCACCTAAATTGTCAACTAGAAAAAAGAGATGAAAATCTCTTTTCCTTCATCTTTATTTCTGTAAATCTAACCAACTCAATAGACACAATTTCTAATGCCTCCCAATTATTGTCTAGTTTAGCTGGAGATCGCCATCTTCTTCAATGTATAATAGGTAATTAAGATTCCAATCTTTTAAATACACTTTCGAGGAAGGGAAAGGGCAAGTCTAGGCTTGATCTTCAACCACAAACTCCCTCTCCGCCTCTGCCACAAGATTCGTCTATGCCAGAATTTCCATAAATTTTCATGAAGGAAAGTTTCCAACCCAAGATTTGGAATTTAATGACGTCAATCCTACTCAATAAGTAGCAGTTGTTCTATTTCTAATATTTAAATAATGGTTGCTTTGGCTCTTCAAATCTTGTCTAAGTCAAGGTTTGAAGCATTTAAATACACTTTCGAGTTACTAGATTTACTTATAAGATTCTGATTGGGCCACTAGAAGGTCTTCTTACTGGAGATTTGCATGTTTACCTCCAACTCAGAAGCCCAATATCAAACTATGTATGGCTATTGGCACAAGTCAAGTAATTGAATTTTCTATGCACTTACTTTAATATGTGTACATTAGAAAGGATATATGTTTTTGAGAAACTCAATTGGTGGAAGAATTATTTTGCACTGAAACTAAAAGGATATTGATTGATGAGGAATACAACAAAACAGTCAAACAATTTCAACCCAGAATAAAGGATATATGCACAACAAACATGATATACTATAGCCACAGCCACTGTCCTCATCTTAAAGCATCCATGGTTTATCCAATAATTCCCATGTCTGCATGATCTAACAGTATTACACCACCATCATTGGCAAGTTTATAGTTTCTGTTAAGGCATTCTTCATCAACGGATTAGCTTTTCTAGTTTCAGTTTCAGAGACAAAACTCAAATTGTAGGCCAATGCTATCACTATTACTAGAGGAAGGTCTTAAATTCAGGTATTGAAGGTTATTTACATGTTAATGTTGTTGCAACAACACTATTTGATTGCTATATAATTACAGAAATCATCAGAAAAAGAGAACAAGTTCTTGCTTTTACCATGTTCAACCATTTTAAACACATAATTTGGAACAGCTATAGTGCCATAACAGCATTTGGCATAACACTAATTGGTAAAAAAATAGCTAAATGAAATCTCACTTTCATATAGCAGAAGCAGCAGCAGCATATCAGTCACAATTATGGTCTGTAGATGAAGCATAAAATAGGATACAAATGCTCAAGACTAAAACGAAATATCTTACCTGCTATTCTGATAAGCTTGAAATTCTCTTCTCCATCTCTCTCCATTGTGTGATTGTTCATCACTGGTCAGCCTCCAATTTGCATTAACACCATAGTGATAAACCCCACCAGGTGCCCAAGAACAAAATCCTGGTGGGTAAGGCGGGTGATAGCATGCCCCCTGTGGCAATGGCGGTGGCGCTGGATGGTGTATTGGTGGAGGTGGTGGTGGCAGCGCTAGGTGATGTATTGGTGGAGGTGGCGGCGGCGGCGGCGTCAATGGGTAATGAGAATTAGGGGGAGGAGGATAATAACTTTCTTGAGATGAATATTCTGTTCCATGAGCTACATGGCAAGTCGTCTCTTGGTAATTGTCTTCGAAATCCAGAGAGGGATAGTGAACTGTAGGCGAGGAGCTCTGGACTTCTAGTGTGGGATAATGAATCTCTGTTGAGTGATGAGTGTGATGAACTGCTACATAGTAACCAGAAATCTCACTCGCTGGCAACTGAAATCCCAAATCTTTACCCTTAACATAAACCTTGCAAGAGAAATTAATAACTCCATTGGGTTTACCATCAGGAGACTTTACCTGATAACTCAGAAACCTAAGAATCCCACAGCTTTCTTGGATCAAATCCTTCAAAGGCACATGAACTTCCCCAATTGTTTTATCACCAAAATAGAGACCTCCATGGCGTAAATCAAAATGAATAAAAAGATGATTGCAATCAGCAAATGAAAACTCACTCAGATCAAACTGCATCTCATGATTCCATTCAGGATTCCCATCTCCTTCTGTGTCTGTTGGTGTACGCTGTTGCTGGTTCTGCTTCAATTTCTTTTCAGGATCATCACTGACAATAGAAACAAGGGTATATACAAGCAGTTTCTGGAAGAAATTGAATGCTTTGAGATCTTTACAGTACATAACTTTGATTTCCATGGATTTTGAATCCATTGATTCTCAATTTTGATTACCCACCTTCAAAATTTCTTGGATATGCAGAAACAGAAACAGACGCAGCTAATAAACAAATCAGGCCAACTGTGAATATTAAACCGTAATTTACTATATAAAGCAGACGTTAATAATGTTTAAGATTGATCCAGTTTAACCCATTCTGTTGGGAGCTTTTTACATAGAAGGCAATTTTTACAAGGATACTTCTTACTGGTCTGAATTTGTACGCATTTGGAGTTTAGATCAAAATAATGTTTGAACTGGCCCCACATTGACCAGAGCATGATAGAATAAATAAAGTTCACACATCTTCAACGGAGACAGATATGTACCCGACAACCAACATTCAAAAAGCAACAGTAATTTGCTTAAGACGTATCAAATATAACAATATTTTTGAACGGGTGGAATCTGCACGCATCTCTCTCTAATTCTGAATAAATTGTATATCCGTTTGTGGGTGTGACAAATCCCCAACCAAAAATGCAGCAGATTAAGCTTTTCAATCTATATAATTGCGTGTCCAGCCATCTTTTTCAGGTTTCTATTCTTCATTAGAGTCCTGATCCTATCAGCATCTTCTTTTTTACCAGAAGATGCATAAATGTTCGATAAGAGAATATATCTCCCTGGGTTATCTGCATCCAAATCAAGTAATGCTTCAGCAGCCATCTCAGCCAAGTGCACATTTGAATGTATCCTACAAGCCCCAAGCAGTGCTCCCCAGGCAGCTGCATCTGGCCTTATTGGCATTCTCTCAATAAAAACTCGAGCTTCATCTAGTTTACCAGCTCTGCCTAAAAGATCAACCATACATGCATAGTGTTCACTTCTTGGTTCCATTCCGAAATCTCTAGCCATGGAATTGAAGCACTCCCATCCTTCTTCAACTAAACCTGCACGACTACAAGCTGACAACACTGACACAAATGCTATATTATCTGGCTTTACTAAAGCTCTCATCTGTTTGAAGAGGTTATAGGCCTTTATTCCATGGCCATGAATCCCATATCCTGAAATCATGGAGTTCCATGAGATTATATTTCTGTCCTGCATCCTATCAAAGACTTGTCTAGCATAATCTAAGATACCACATTTCACATATAGATCAACAAGTGCGGTTTCTACTGCTAGTTTATTGTTGAAGAATCCACCAGTTAAAACAATGATCCCATGAACTGCCCGTGCGCATTGGAAAGATGCCAAAGCAGAAGCAGCTCGAACCACACTAAGAAGCGTTACAGAATCAGGTAACATTCGCTGCAACATCATCTTTTTGAACAGACATAGAGCTTCAAGAGGCAAATCAGTTTGTACATAAGCTTCAATCATGGATGCCCATGTCACCACATCCTTATTCAAAATCCCATCAAATATACCTTGAGCCAAATCCGTTCTTCCACATCGTGCATACATTCTCGATGCTGCACTTTGAACATGCTGATCAAAATCAAATCGAAACTCAGCAGCAACTCTACAGATGTAAATAGCCTCATCTTCTCGACTAATGCAAGACATAACGTTCAAAATGACAGCCCTACTAGGTCTAATTCCTCGATGCAACATCCGCCAAAACAAAGAAACGCCTTCTTCAAAACGACCATTGACGGAATACGCACTGATCATTGCGCTCCAAGAAATGATGCTTCTCTCAGACATTTTATCAAACACATGTCGGGAAAGTTCATAACATCCACATTTGGCATACATAGTGATGAGAGAATTGCTAACAACAACGTCTGATTCATACCGAAATTCCACAATATCGTCATGAATCTGAACACCGAGTTTAATATCATTAAGACAAGCAGAAGCCTTGAGAACGAACGGGAAGGTGAAATTGTTAGGTGGAATGCCAAGTTGGAGCATTTGGTTGTATAAAATAATGGAATGATAGTATTGAGCATGATCGACAAATCCACGGATCATTACGTTCCAGAGGAAGGGGTCGAAAGAGTGAGAAGAAGAGAATAGGGAGTAGGCATGAGAAATTGAGCCGAAGAAAATATATTGGGCTACGAGATTCGTTAGGAAATAGCGGTTGAGGTGAAGGTGAGATCGGAACATGGAAGCATGGACAATTTTCAGTGAACGGAGAGAGGTACATTTTTTTACTGATGAAATGCATGTGTCTGGTTCTACTGGTGGTCCAGAGAGTTCCCGAGCTTGTGCTTCTGCTTCCGTCCGTAAGAAATGGCCAGAATAGGAGCTTCGGCGAGGAAACCACCGCCTCAGCTTCTGCATACTTGGTGTGGCGCGGAACATGCTCGACCCATCAAATGTGTAATTCACTACAATTTAAAGTACAAATTTCAAGATATGCTTGATGATCGTATTCTTTTTTTTTTTTAAATCCAGAGAATAGATGTTATTAGCTCGGGCAAATATAATCCAACAAACATTCTCCAATATCAATATCAATATGGAGCAACCATGAATAATGGATACTCCGACAAAGAGTAAGCCTTTTTATTCTTCGTTTGCCTAATCCAAAGAACAGAGATATTGTTCTCGGAAACTAAAATGTCTTGACAATCCGAAATAAGCAAATCAAACTCAGAATTAACAACATTACAAGGCTCTAAAGCAAAATATGACTGTTTGTCCATAAAAACACACCCTTCATCAAGAAAACTATCTTTGGCATGCACTCGCGATCATGACCATCTTTCATGAAACCAAAAATAAAAAATCTTCAAAAACTGCTCCAAAGCTTACAAAATCTGAAATACTGCTCCATCTGTATATGCTAACCAAGTTGCTGAAGAAGAGATTACAGCATTACCAACCTGTTGGAGAGAGCTTGTTCCAGCTGCTGGAGTAATAGCTTGCGAGGAGAGATAATCCTCAAGGTAACAGCATGCTGCAACATGAATTTGCTATGGAGAGGGCCATTTATCCGTCCAAAGCAAATCATTCAAAGCTTGAAAATCTTCTATGAGTGCATTGCTATCTTTGCTACACGGTCTCGTCCAAGAGAGTCAATAAATTGATTAAACAAGTCCTAAAAAGGATTATTATTTATTAAAGAAAGAGTAACCAGCCAATCTCCATACATCTTTTGTCAAGAAGCAATCTAACATAAGATGACAAATGCTCGCCTCCTCAATACAAAATAAGCAAACCGGATTTACACGACTCCCCTTCTCTGAAAAATGTCCTTACTAGGAAGGAAACCTTTGTAACTACGCCAAAAAGAATCATAAATTTTTTTGTGGCCATTTCAGTGACCATAGCTTCTTACAAACCGGGTTATTGTCAAACAAACCACCATTACTAACCACGTCAAGGGCAATATGATAAGTCGATTTCACAGTATAAGCTCCTCTTTTATCAAACTTCCAAATCAAATATCTAGCTTTAATCTAAGGTTCAAAGGAATAGAGAAATTATTGCACTTGTATCATTTACACTAAACAAATTTAAAATTTTCTACATATCTTATCTACGTTACCTTTCACAAATAAATCATCCCACTTCACGGAATCATGAGACGAAAAGGACCCTTATCAGGAAGAAAACTCACATCTTTCGGAATCTAAGGATCCCCATTAACCTACATAGACCTCTCATCCCCCTCTCTACATGTAGCACCTCGGATCAAGATTTGTTTGGAGCACAATATACTCTTCCAAACAAAGCTATATAACTGTTAAAAAATCCCCCTAAGGAAATATTTATCTTTGAGAACACAGTAAAGAAGAGTATTGGTGTCTGCTAAAAGCCTCCACCCTTCTTTCCCTAACAAAGCAGCATTAAAACTACGAAGATCCCAAAATCCCATATCACCTCCACCCTAACTACACACATGATTCCAAGAGATCCAATTGATACCTATGCTACCCTCCTTTCCACCACCCCATTAGTACCGATTCATCATTACCTGAATATCATTGCAATAGACAACAAAAACACATTCATATAGTAAGTATGGCTAGCTTGAGCAACGGATTTGGGAAGAACTACTCTCTGCTCTAGACAATAAATGATTATTCCATGATTTAATTCCCTTCCACACCTTATCCTTCAAAAAAGAAAATATATGTTAATTGCTTCTACTTATCACGGATGGTAAACCGAAGTTATTACTGGAGCCCAAAGGGAGATGTATCTTAAGAAGTGAAAATATGGCATCTCTAGTAACAACTAAAACATTGGGGCTAAAAAAGATTTCTAATTTAGCAAAAATTAACAAAATGACCAGATGCATCCTCAAACCAACGTAACTCTTGCTTAACCTGAGAAGATCATCAATGCTGCCAGAACAGTAAAGAGTTGTTAGAAAAGAACAAATGCGAGACTCCAGGACAACTTGATTTGTAGGACAACCATGTATAACACCCTTTCTTTCACTATCTTGCATTAGTATAGAGACAATCCTTTCTGCGTAAATTTACAGAACAATCCTTAAACATTTGAATTTATTTCAAATTTGGACGATGTTTTAGAGTAGGGTAAAATTGCAACGAGATTGCAAATTTCAAAATGAATTTACAACAAAGTTCAAATTAAAGTGAAAATGGAGTTCATAGCCAAAATTTTCATTTTCGCCCTTAATAAAAATAAAAAGGCTAAATGCCCACATACCCCCCTAACTTGGTGAAAATTGTCATTCAACCCATAGTACAACTTTCTCTCCAAATTCATCACAAAATTGTCACTTTGCTCCATTGCAAATAGCTTGCAGTACACTCGCTAAGGATATTATTTAAAATGCTCTTTTATTTGAATTAAAATATTAAGGTAGAGCTTGATCCCAAATTTCTGATGTTTTTAGGATTTTATTTTATTCAATATCTTTAATTTTGCCACTAGTTAATTGTATCATAATTGTTATTATTTTATGAAATTTATTTATACAGTATATAAATGAAGAAAAATTTCTTAATTGACTGTGAGCTAAACTTAAGTTAAAATTTATGTAAATTAATAATGCTTTTATTATAATATATTAGATAAAATAATAAAATAAATAATTTTTCTAGGGCATATTTATTCTTGAAAAAATAAAATAGTATGAGTATTTTAGGAAGTTGAGGACTTAATTTCAGTTAAAATATTTTGTCCTATGAAGTTTTAAGTTGTTTTTTTTCTTATTTTATTTGGTACAAATGTAGTGATTCTAATATGAATTATTCCAAACCACATTCTGTCATAAATTTAGGATAAGTTTCTAAAAAATAACTACTCCTGTTATGTTATTCACACTACTTATTCAAATATTATCTTTTTATTATATATATATAAGTAGTAATACAATTCAAATACTTAATTGAAATCCTGTACCACTAAGCAACATACCAAGTTTTTTCTTTTTATAATACTAAACTATACATATTTTAAATTTAAATAGAAAGGTTGGTCACAACTACAACAACAACAGCAAATTCGCGAGCTCGGAGTATTATTTATTGTTACGTTCAATTCATCATGCTTTCTGGATATGTAAAAAAATTGTAATAACATAAATAACGGAAGTAAAAAGAATTTAAATTATTATTATTATTATTATTATTATTAATAAGAAGGATTAATTCTGTCATATTTTAAAATTTAAAAAAAAATTTAACTTTTTTAATTTGACTAAAATAAAATTTAGATGGAAATACCAGTAAAATGAAAAGAACTTAAAATTAATTTTTCAAAATCAGAGAATCTCAAAACAGATTAAGCCAAATTTTAAAGAGAATTACGAATTTCCTTAGTTTTAATTTTATTTTATAGCAACATATTAACGAGTAAGATAATTTCACTAAAAAATACTAAAATAGGAAGCTTTTATATAACTAACGCGCAAAGCCCAGTAGTTTGACCATATTTATTTGATTTCATCACCATTAAATAAATTTGAGAATATTAAATAAATTCCAACTTTTGTAGTATTTAAATAATTGTCCTAATATTTCAAAATAAATAAATGAGAATACTTTTATATGCTAATTATATATAAATTAATTTTTATATATTATTTTATTTTTATGTAATGATGAGTATATAAATTAATTTTTATATAAATTAATTTTTTATTTAAATTACATTTATACTCTTAAATTATTTAAGTATGTAATTGTTTATTTATGACAATTATTTTTATATCTATGTTTTTTTTACATACCGATCAGTTTGTAAATTAATTTTTACATATGATTTTTTTTACAAACACTCTTATACTCTTAACTTATTTTTACATGTTAATCAGTATGTAAATTATTTTTTTACATACTATTTTTTTACATACTATCAGTATATAATACAATATGTAAATTATTTATTTATTTATTTAATAATTTACATATTGATAGTTTATTTAAATATTAATTTTAGTATGTAAATCATCATATAAATTGCTTGTTATACAAGTATGTAAATTTTTTTTCTCATTCTCAACTTAAATAATTATTTTTCCTATTTTAAGTTCAATTTTTTCCACTAATTTATTTTATCGGTGTTGGAATTTGAATCAGAATCTGAACAACTCACTTTGCAGAAGTAACTTCCACAAAATTCGAATATCTCACTTATTTGTAAGGCAATTCAAATTTCAAGCTTAATTGCAATTGCAATTGGACGAAGTAAAGACGGCAGCCGATGCATCTTCTAGTTTTCACTTTTTAATTAATTTGTTATTTTATTGTTTTAATACAGGAAAGAGTAATTTTGGATTAAAATTAATGCATTTGTCATTTAGTTAATTTTGAGAAAAAAAAAAAACTAATTATTTCACATAAACTCACAAATTCTGCTATTTGCTAACTTAGCCTAATAAATTTTGATAAGCTTTCCTTGAACAATTTGAATTAATTAATTAATGATCATACATAATCCTGTTCCAAATATAATTTGGTAATCCTAAGAAATAAGTTCTTTATTTTCTATATAAACACAACCAAAACTTTCCTTATATCACTTTACCACAACTTTAACCACTGCCTGCCATGTCGATAATACCAGCCATTGAAAGAAGACAACTTTCTTCCTCTCCTAAACCTAAATCACCGTTGCTTCTTCTCCCTGCTGCTACTGCTAATCCAGACCAACAAGATTCCCGTTGTTTTTTCAGTCTTGAAGACAAAAAGAACTACTGTATCAAGAACTTTAACAAATTGCTTGGTTATGATTCTTGGTGCATTGGTTCCTCTCATGGCTGGCTTATAGTTTTAGATAGTCAAGCTAAACCTTTTCTTCTTAACCCTTTTTCGCAATCTCGAATTCCGCTCCCTTCATTATTACATTCTTCTATGTTCAGTTGTGATACATCCTATTTCATTGAGCAGCTTCGGAAATCTTTTATTGTGAAAGCAATTTTGTTGTCTGCTCCATTAGACAACTCCTATACTGTTGTTCTAGTGTATGGCGTCCATCCTACAAGGCTTGCTTTTTGCAAGAATGAAGATTCTAAATGGAATCTTATTGAGAACATCGGTAAACAGGATTACTGTGATATTATTAGCATTAATGATCTTGTTCACGCATTAAGAGATGATAATAATTTGGTTGAAGTATGGGATTTTAGTGCTTCATTGCCAAGACTGAAAAGCGTAATTAATGTCTCATTAGGAACAACATTCACAAACGATATAAAACCATATAAAGATTTGCACTTTACCAAAAAATATTTAGTGGAATCAAGTGGGGAGCTTTTGTTTGTAGTTAGGGTCATAGGGTGTATGGTTAATGCAGAAGGAGAAGCCGTTGATGAATCATATCTTTTGGGTGATGAAGATACACAGCCTCTAGTTTGTCCTTACAGAACAATGTTTTTCTATGTATGGAAGCTGGATTTGAAAGAGCAGAAGTGGGTTAAAGTGAAGAATTTGAAGGATGAAACTTTGTTTATTGGAGTGAATCATTCAGTTTCAAGCAAGAAATTTTCAGGGTTGGAAAAAAACTGCATTTACTTTACAGATGATAATTGGGATGAGATGAATGTTGACTACTTATATGGAGGTCATGATATTGGCAAGTTTAGCTTTGAAGATGAAACTATCAAGCCGTTTATTAAGTTGGATGAAATATTAGAAGAAAGTAGAATTGATCCACCACCCTTATGGATTATTCCAAATCCATGGTGAGATATAGGATTTCAGTAAAATATTGTTTTTTTCTTTATTTGATTTTTGTAGTGATTAAAACATTATGGGATAAATCCATTTTATGATGTTTTTGACAAAATAGTTTATTTCAAGGAATTTTCACAAATTTAGCCAAGTTCAAAATAATAATAATAATAATTTCCTTTCCTTAGGATCAAGTGTGCAAAGAATATACAATATAACACAGTTTTAGACCTACAAGAATTACTGCTGCATACAAAATACATTTCAGCCAATCCTAAACAAATTGTAATGCTATCGACAAAATGAACATTAAAAGTGGAACAAATAATAACTTTCTCATGCCAAACTTTTCATATCAAAGGCTTTCAGGAAGTTCCGGGTTTGAATCCAACACTTTTACGCCATCTTCATCCATCGAGATCTTACTCCAACCAGAATTTCTCAGAGAGAAGATCTTTGGCCGGTCAAACACGCTTCCTCTGAAGCCTGTTATCTTCGATGAAACCATTGGCATTACGAGAACTGCGGATGCATTGATTGAGTCCTCTCCAAAACCCAGTGATACATTACATGCAGCCTGCCAAAAGAATTTTGTTAGCTTTCGTTATTTCTTAAGAAAAGCCAACTCTTTAAATCTTATTTATTTCACTCGCTAGGAAAAAGACCAGGAATGATCTATCAACCTTAGCCTTGGCTAGCATCTCTGCAGCCTTCGCTGTTACTCCTTGCACGAACGTCCTTGGGTCTTTATCGTGTGCATCTTCAACTGGATTGACCAGCCTATTCCATACATGCACGAACGGAAAGAGCAGGTCAAACAATTATCATGTGAAAAAAAATTCAAATATTGACAAAATTACGGTAAAAGAATACATTGTCAAAAAAATTACTTCTGACAGAAACACAAGTAATGAATTATACCTGTCTGATTCGCTTGAAGACACCACTGAAACTAAAGGTGCACTATCTTTGACCTCACCTGAAAATTTTCAATGCAAGTTTCAATTTTTTATTCTCTATAGAATTACATTCATCTTCTAATACAATTCAAATAACAAGTACCTCTTGGCTCATCAGGTGCCAGCAAAGAAATGCCAATGAAGACGCAAATCATCCCTAGAATAAACATTGTTGTCCTAAGTGCATCAAATACCTGTCATGAACAACAAGCTAAACATGATTTGATGATGGCATATGCAGCTAAATCATGTAAGAACGGGTGAGATATGACTCTGCATATATTAAAACGGAAACAATAAACACAATGCACATCTGCTGGTACATCAATTAATAGGCTTCTTCAGGGGTAGAAAATTAAAATTTTTAGTGTACATTTAATTAGCACTTTATCAGTACAAACCCAGCAAGGAATAGAGTTTTTTTTTTTTTTTTGGCAAAAGAAAGGACTATAGTTGCCTATCAATTTTCCAAACTTGATAATTTTGTAGGCCAAATAACAGGAAGCAAAATAGAGACACCACATTCAAACTAGAGAAAGGACCTGATATTCCTGAAAGTAGATGAAACCTGTACAAATGGAGAAGAATGTCCAAACAATCTGAAACATTGGAACTATAAGGATTGCATCAAATTGGGACAATCCTTCATTCAACCGTGTCATCTGCACAAGTAGAAGAAAGTATGAATTAAAAGTTATAAAGATTTTTTATAACTCATCATCTCCACAAAAGCCAGTTTTATTTGTTGAAAAAGCAAGAAGATGAAATTTTGATTTCCAACGACATCTTACCCAAAATCCAGCTGTACTAAAAAATAGAAGCAGCATTGAGTATGTGAACCAGCTATGCAAAGGATAACCATTAGACATGGCCAATCTTAGCAGATTAGACCTGAAATGAAGAAACTGATCATCATCAGAATAAAATCATGGAAGCACAACCATTAAAATAACATCCTAAAAACATAAATATCCAAAGTGAGTAACATACAGAGATTTCGCAAACAAAACTGAGCACGATCCTACTGCACCGGAAACTACAGCATATGAAAAAGGAAGAAGCATCTGCCAATAAGCTCTAAGGTCTTGTCCAGAAACAGCAATTAAAAGTTCTCCTTTCCTGAAGATTCAATATGCATGATAGCTAGATGAGAGAAAAGAAAATGACTGACCAGTTATTTTTAATTTTTTCTTTTTAAAGAAAAAGAAAAGAGTAGATATAAAACTATCAACTACAAAGCTTACCTGTAAATATAATGATGCATGGCAACAACAATCACCAAAATCATACAATAAAGAAGGAAAGTCATGTTACTGTATTTCTCTGCCAATTGCTCCGGTGTGTACACTGATAAGATGAAGAAAAAAATCAATTTCTTTGATCATACAACAAGTACTTACTAACTTAATGATAGTTGATTATCATAATGAACAACGAAATTAATATTTTTATTTATTTATTTATTTTTTGAATATCCTAGTGCCAGACCTAATGCATGAAAAATACGAAATTCTGCTAAGCAAGTGATTCTAGACACCTAAAAGATTAAGAATCAGAGGCAAAGCAATAGCCACTTGGCAATTATCTCTACCTTTTCTCTGACATGTCTATTCATTATCATCACAACTCTTAACGAACTTATAAATCAGGTAATAATGTCAACATGGAAATAATGTGGGCATGCAATGGAGCATAACAAATCCAGAAGCTGCTATTAGTGTAATTTCTATAACATCATAAGTTCTCTATTAATATAAATAAAACTTTTACACAACAAACATCAATTATGAGAAACAAAATGCATTATTATATATTTGCAGTCCACATCATCTGACTTTCAGTTACATTATCATTCAGCAAACTGCAAACAAAAAAGGGCTTCCCACTTTCTGTTTTCAATTTCAACTACAGCCAACTTTAAGCATTCTATATACAGATATTCCAGCCCATGTAAAAACCGTGTAAGTTCAAAATACTGCCACTCTGATCTTTTGCAGTTTGATGATTCACTTAATTTTTCACAATATAAGGTTTTTAAATATTTCGGGCATGACATGCCTCACAGGAATAATAATATAATGGTTCAGAATGTCAGATATAAACATACAACTGAAACTACACACCATGGTTCAAGAACAAGTGATGTACCAGGAGACTGGTGGTTGCCAAAGGCAACGAGAAAAACATTCCCAAGAACAATGAAGGCTGTAGCTACAAGGACTCTGCCAAAATGAGAAGCATATTAATTACTTGATATCACCTTAATAATGACAATGTAGAATATGAATTTCACACCAATATAATCAAAATTAGATCTGAATTCAGGCTTTAACATACTTAACAGTCACCATTTTGTTCAGCACAAAGTAGGCAAAAGCAATGTTCGATACAAACTGAACAGATCCCAAGGCTGCAAGAAGTGACTGCACAGCACGACGAAAGAGTGAAATAAAATTAGAAGAGGAAAAAAGTAAAGAGCTGTTGACACAGATATGTAGTCTGACCATGGTGAAAAAAATCAATTGTTGTTTCAAGCATAGTAAATGACCACACTCATATTTAGTTATGAACATCTACCTAATAAGACCTCAACAGAATCAGATAATATGATCTAGAAATATACTATCCCCACTGACCTGAGCAGCATATCCAAAGGAGATGAAATTAAGGCAATTTCCAAAAAAGAAAAAGAAAATACCTGCATTAAAAATATCACAAATAAGGATGACAATTACAAAAGTAAATCACTCTATATGTAAAATGAGAACTCCCCCAAATAAATTAACTCCAAGAAGACAACACTTGCCAATCCTCCAAGTCTGAAAGTATATAATTGGCTTCAAATGACTCTTCCCACTTGTTCCACCGAGGTCGAGCATAGAATGCCGTTCTCTCTGCAAATAGTTTATCCAGATCCATTGAAGCTCAAATTATGATGAAAGGCATTGCAGCAGTAGTTGAAATCTCTAACTGCTTTATATTAATCAGGTGGATAACATGATGAAAAAGAAAAAATGAGAAATGAAAGGTAAATCTATATGTTTTAGTGCTAAATTCACAAGTATTTAGTAGAACTCAGACCCTAAAATGTCATACATTGTGAACATAACAAAGGGGCTTGATAGCAGATGATAATACAACATAAAAAGTATACCAGTACAGAACTTGTAGAAGCTATACACTACAGCCTACAGCATCAACAATCACTTGAAGGATTTGCAAGCATGTGAAGAATGCTTAAAACTAGACATTGTATATATGCATTGAGCAATAGAAACAGAAGATGGCATACCTCAGTATGACCCAATTTAAGAAGATTAGTCCCAAAATTGATGGCAATACTACCGAACAGATTGATGAAAGCTCCAATAATCCACTCTCCCATGGCTTGTACGGCGTGTGAAGCTCCAAAGGAGAGCCCACATGCACTTCAAATCCCCCAGCTATATGGACTCAATCAATGACTAAAAATTCTCACAGTCGATAACGATTCGGAAAAACCACAAGTCCCCAGAAAAGGATGACGATAAATTCCCTCTCCTGATTGAGAACAGAGAATCTCCAACACCCACTTATAAAATTTATTAACTTGATGATAGAAATGAATATAAAGCTGCCCTCTACCTGAAAAAATTATTTAAAATCAATTAATCGTGATTGTGGGGAGCTGATCAATCAATAATAAGATCTAAAGAAACTAGACAATAAAAGGAGATTATGAGTTATAAATTAAAATCAAAACGCGTCCACAAAGAATCAAAAAGTCAAAAAGACGATTTCTGATTAAATAAATTATAATGCAAGAAAAGAAGATCAATCAATGACACCAAAAGGAAGACAACAAGATGAAAAAGCAAGCAATAAAACAGTTTTTACCTAGCAATCCTTCCCTCTTTTCACAGTAATAATTGATATGGAAATGAAATGGATCCAACGGGCAAGAAGGTCAATTTTTCCTTTCGTTTCTTTCTTCCTCCCTCTTCTTCGTTAAATATCTTGTAATGGTTGCAATCTAATTCTTGGTTTTCTTAAAGAAATGCAATCTATTCTTGTTCAAATTCAAAAAAACAACGAATATCTGGGTTTATTTTATTTGATTGGCACTGTTATTAGGAAAGAAAACGACGAAAGGAAAGGAAAAGGAAGAAAGGAAGAGAGTTTGACGGGTCGGAGTCGGAGGCGTGGAGGGATGAGAAGAATGTGTTGTTGTTGATGGGTCAATACCATAATCGCGATGCTTTACCATATGGACCGGACCAAACCGAACCGGTAACGGGTCCGTACTCAATTTGTCGGCGGACGGATCTGCGTACGCGTCACTCCATAGTACACTTATGTTTTTAGAATTTCCGTCCACTTGTCCTATCAGCCGTCGGATTAGGCTGTTTATTAAATCCTGTGCGTATGTTTTTCCTCAGTCCGTTTGATTATAAGTCCACTTTAATTATAATGTAAACTTACTAACTTTTTTTGAAAAATAAGTAAAAAATTTCTTCAGGAACGTGAGAAAGAAAAAATAAATGATTGTAAACATTTTTTGAATGCTGAATTCATTCATTAAGCAGTTTCAAGAACTAATCGGGCCAGAGGATTAATTGATCGGTTCGTTTTTTTGCCGTATTACGAAGATGATAAGCTACCAAATTTGAAAATTAAAAATGGAAATCTAAACGACTTTTCAACAATCTTTATATTGACCATTTTGCTTGGATAAAGACTCAAAACATCAATTGGGTTTGATCAGTCTACGCAATCGATCATAGAATATTTTACATTTTGCCAAATTGCGAGAGATTTGACTCTTAAGGCTGCCAAAATAAAAGGAACATGCTATTACAGTTTTTTTACTGCTACAGGTGGGTGACATAACTTGCCGCGAATGGTGGTGGTGAGTTGCTTTTTTTCCACTTTTCTAGGATTCAGATCGTGTGCGCTCAATCTCTATTGCGCTCGAAACCAGATTAAAATTAAATTCAAAGATTGACCGGGAAAGAGCAAAGCACCCGCCTTAGAAAATCTAGAATTTCGAAACGATGTCGTAGATATGGTTGCCCGTGATTGCAGGTAGAGACGAAGATGATCGAATCTGATTATGGCGATAATGAATGGCTGGCGTTGGACAATGACTTTGTAGATGAGGAGAAAGAAAGCTATGTGGGAGAGGAGGAATGCGGAGATGAAGAAGAAGCAGGAGCCAGTTTCGCAGCTGAATTCTTCAGATGTGGAACGGATTGGTCTTGCTTGTTGCCGCCGGCTACCGGTGGCGGAGATACTCATTCGGAAAAGAAACTAAAACAGGCCAATTTATTGGAAATGTGGGGATTGAAGAAACCAAAGGATGACGAGTCTCTCCTTTCATCACTGCCTCCGCCCAAGAAATTGAAGACCAGCTCCGCAATTAAACCTAGAGAATCAATTTCCAGAAATTTTTGCAAATTGACCAACATTACAACAGCTACAACAATTCCTATCAGGAATCGACAACGTATTTGCCCTTTTTACAAGAAAATTCCTGGTTAGTAAGATTAAATCAGTTCTTCCTGTTTTGCATACGCTAATTTCAAAAATAAAATGGATGCATCTGCTTGCTTACAGGAACTGCCTTTGCTGTTGATGCATTTCGTTATGGTTCAATTCAAGGATGCTCTGCTTATTTCCTTACTCATTTCCATTACGATCACTACGGTGGTCTTACCAAAGGATGGTCTCATGGTCCTATATATTGCACTCCCCTGACAGCTCGACTTCTCAAGCTTTGCCTCTCTGTCAATTCAGCGTGAGATTTTAGAGTTCTTCTATCTGCGCAGATAGTTGGAGACTGAGGCTTTGCTTATTTTGTTCTTGTTGTTTTATGGTTGTGCAGATATATTCGTGAATTGGAATTCAATGCTGAGTACGTTATTGAAAGAGTTAAAGTGACATTATTAGAAGCTAATCACTGTCCTGGTGCTGCTTTGATTCATTTTCGTCTTCCAACCGGACTTTGCTATTTGCATACTGGAGATTTCAGAGCTTCTAAGACTATGCAGACTTATTCTCTTCTTTTAAGTCACAGGGTTAATGTACTCTACCTGGATACCACTTATTGCAACCCTAAGTACAAGTATGGATTTTTTTTGCAACTCAACTTTTATATAAGGGCCTCCAGCATATTGGGATCGTGCATTTCAGTTCTGTAATTCAGTTATTCTTTTGGTTTCAGGTTCCCTGCCAAAGAAGAGGTGTTAAATTTTGTTGTTAGAGTTACCAAGGACTTCCTAAAGAGACAACCCAAGACCTTGGTTGTTGTTGGGGCATATAGCATTGGGAAAGAAAGTGTTTATATAGCCATTTCCAAGGCATTAGGGGTATTTTCATTTGATTTTTCATCTAGTATCCTTTTAATTTCTTTTTCATTTGGTGGATATTCGTTGATACTTGTTTCCAATATCATGAACCTTTTGATATGGCATATCATTGGATCAATATTTATATGACGCACTGGCAGGTCACGACTCATGAGTCTCAGACCACTTGTTATCCTTCTTGAAAACTTGAATCATTTTGATTTTAGGTTCTAGTTTTACAGGCTAAATCAAGGAACATTGTAATACAGAATTCAGAAGCAATAAACCATTAAACTGTAAAAGAAAAGTTTGGTGGCATTGTCAACTCTTTAATTTTTCCTATCTTTTGAAGGTGAAAATTTATGCAAATTCTTCAAGGAGACGGATTCTGCAGTCTTTTGGTTGGTCTGAACTTTCAGGTAGTCTGTGTACACAAGCAAAGGACACACTTCTCCATGTGCTGCCTATATCTTCCCTGCGAATAGAAGTATGATCCCAAGCCTTCATTTGCTCACTTCTATGAAGTTTGAAATTAGTTTGTCAAACTAATAATTTCCTTCACATCCTGTGCTTTAGACCCTAAAGGACTACTTGAAAACCTACATAAATCAGTATGCAGCAGTTTTGGCATTTCGACCAACAGGTAAATCTCATATAATTATGTTCCTTTACTTCTAACCTTTTACATTCCTTTTTAAGCGGTTGTGACTGAGAGAAACCAGTTTCTGATATGTTTATGTCCTTGTATCATAACTCTCCAGGCTGGACTTACTCTGAGAGTGTAGGCAAACAACTTGATCGAATTAAACCTATTTCTAAAGGCAATGTCACAATTTATGGTGAGATAAATTGGATGATGTTTAGTTTTTGAACAAACATGATACAGTATTATTATGACTTAGCCTTACTTCCAGGCTGCTTTAGATGCTTGATTTTTTGTCTCTGCTCTACAGTTTATTTATTTGACTTGGGACATAATAATTTGATGGGTTGCAACTTTTTTCTTATTATTTTTTCAGCAAAAGATGTTTCATGATGTTTAGTTTGCTATTGTCATAGGGGTTCCATACAGCGAGCACTCAAGCTTTACAGAACTGAAGGAGTTTGTTGAGGTCTGTTTCAAAATCTAATCATCAGTATGCATCTTAACTTATTAAGAAAAATTCTATATTATTATTCACATTGTGGCTTACTGTTAGCCCAAATATTATTCTTAGCTTTACCATGTTAATTATTTTGTTGTCCCATTTCTCATTTTCAGTTTTTGAAGCCAGACAAGATAGTACCTACTGTAAATATTGGAAATCCAGCAAATAGAGAAAAGATGCAATCTTACTTCCAGGACTGGTTAAATGGTCGAGGTCCCTGCAATAATCAAATTACCTGCTGAGCATCCTCTCACATAGCGGCAAAATGATTAACCACAAGTATTTTGCAGACCTTGTGAGAAATGAATACGTTTGTCTTTTCAGTTGATGACTGATTTCACATACACTCCAAACAATTGTAAGGCTTCAAATAATTGGGTTATCAGAATCATTTTACAGTGAGGCTCTATCAAGCTGCTTCATGAAGTATTAATTTAGTGGCCGCAGCAAGTGCAGGTTCAAACTTCAGTATATATACATGGTCCAATTTTCTTTTGGAACTTTCAAGTATCTCCTGAAGAGCAAAGGTGAAGCATTGGAGCAATTACTTTATTGAGTTTTTGTATTATTTTGTAATCATTATTTGTTTCAGTTCTTAATTCTTATCAGAATAGATATAGAAGAAATCAAATGTATTGTTTCAGAGTTCATCCTTTTTCATCACATAACATGAAGGTTCAAAATTTTCTTTTTTAATATTAGTACGAAACAAAACTAGCTACTTGAGTTTTCAACAAATAAACAACTCACTTGTATGCAAATGCAGTATCCTTTTCAATGAGACTTAACATGTGTCTGGATTATTGAGTATTGAAAAAAAATTGATCTCTTACTTTGTGAACTGCAGTAGTTAATAGGTAAGCTATTGCAGGTTGCAGCAAGGACAACCTTGACTTTTGCAGCATCAGAAATGCAGGTTTTAGGATCTGTGAATGCTTTTGTCCTAGCATGCTGGAAAAATCGAGACACATTTCAAGCTTATGAACTAGATGTTCTTTTACATGATTTCATTCATCAGATGCTTAGAGCAACTCAAATGAAAGAAGAATCAATACCTGCCAACCAAAGAAGAAACGAAAGAGAAGCTGCTTCACCGGCAAAATCCTAGAAAGGGAAAGGTTAGTAGATTTTTCCTGCTTTGATATATAGAAAATAATGAAAATACTTCAGACTTTCCTGGGTTTGTTTTGTTGGGAGTTGAATTTTTCATCATAACTTGACCAACAAATGTTAACGAAGTTAGTCCAAAGACACCAAATATTGTCCGAAATCCAAGAGCTTATGGACATGGCTTCCAGGGTGGATAATATTGGTCACTGTGGGAAGAGAGAACCAAACTTTTCTTGAATTCTCTCTCCATAGGCTTATCTGAAATTACTTCACTAGTTTGTTGCTTGTGTAGACATGTGGTGGTAAGCCTATGAGGGAGAGAGTTCAAAAAAAGCTGAACCTCTAGAAGCCACTTCCACCTAACATTTTTGTTTCCATAAGGGATGTCTGTTTCTATCCTTTTTTACATTTCTGCAAAGTTGGATCCCCATTTTTCTTCTTTTTAAGGTTCTAACAGAGAGTAAAAGAGGAGTAAAACTGAGAAGGAACAATCAACGCTGAAGAGTTGATATAGGTGTGTGGTTCATATGATGCCAAAAGAAAAAACTTATGCACTAAAGAGAGAGAGGATTCACCTAAGATTGATGCTTATAAAGTTCAATGAATCCAAAAGTATAGTAGGAATTTCCACCCAATTTCATATCATTTCTTTATGTAGGGAAAACTTAGAAGCGAAATGTTGCAGTAATTGCCTTAGGCCAGAACAAACATGACCAACCATGAACCAACCATATTGAACCTAATCCACTCAAAATTATTGTTTTGACCTATGGTCCGCTCCCTCCCTCCCCTTTCCTCCTCCTCCTCCTCCTCCTCCTCCTCACTAAACAAAATTTTGGGTTTGGCTATTGGATTTTCAATATTCTGCAAGTTACATATTAAATTTCGACTTTTGAAGCTTAAATTTAAATTTGTATCATCAACTTCCTTCATAAATATTTCATGTTTTGAATTGTCAAATAGATTGAGCAATTTGGTAATTAACCATATTATATTTTTTTTGTGACTTCTTGAGAAAATGTGGGGTAAGGTTTTGAGTTTAAATACTTCTTTCATTAAAAAAATTTGCTAATTTCAATTTGGTGATCATCAATTTTTTTTTTTAAAAAAAAAGTTTGTTGGATATAAGATCTTTTGGGCCAAATTAATTTTTTTAATGATTAATTGTTTGAATGGTTGTCACTGTCAGTTTATCAGCAGGTTTATTAACAGCTAAAGGTAATCGTTTTGCGGGTTAATATTTTATAAAATGTCATCTAATTTGTTTTTTTTTTTATTTTAAAAAAAAGGGTATTTTAATTATTGAAAATATAAACATAACCTTTAGCGTCTGGACTTGAAGTTACTTGTAAAGTGATCAAACACGAGCATAATGCTATCTTAGATTGTTTAATAGAGTAACAGGACAATTTGATGAATTTTATTTATTTATTTGAACAAAAGAAGTACCATTCAAGACCAAGTTATAATGTGGTGGGTCTTATTTGATGGTTCAAGTTGATGAAACTATTCCATATTAAACAGCTTTGTTAAGATGTTTCTTGGTTTAATGTTTCTTTGTTTACTTGGTGGACATAACGCAAGTATTACTTAAACCAGTTTGATTGTTAGGGTTCATAGCAACATTCATGTGACTATTACTGGTCTGTGTTAATTAGTTTAGACAGATTCTAACTGAATAAGAATTTGCCTTAGATTTAACCCAGAAGACAATAGTATGACTTGCAGAAGTACTCTTTCTGTGTAAAATTGAAGTTTAGTGGAGGTTATAATTAAATACAGAAGTAATTGATTAATGGTAAAAAAAGGTCTGAAAGCATGCTATATGAAATGAAACCCAAATGATGTAGGAAGGGTCATCCTTGAAATGTGACGCGGGAGGGTGGAGGAAAACTGCCCCTATACACTTGGAATCATCTTTTAGTTTTCATTGAGCAATAATAAATGTAGTTGTTCTAAAGGAACCAACAAACCTATCTCGTTATTTTTAATAAATTTCCATCCATCCCTATCCAACTGACAGCAACCAATCTTAAAACTTACAGCCAATCCCATTGTTTTTTAAAAGATACCTTGCCTCATCCAATTTTGTCTGATTTCATTCAGAGCTGTAGTGTAATTATTGGGCTTTGGACGAAAATAGCCACTCTTTTAATAAATTTAGACAAAATTAGTTATCATTAATAAATATAGATAAAACTAGCCACTTAGTTTTTGAACTGGTTTTGAACAATTTTTTAACAAGATTTGAATATGCATATAAATTTATTCAAATAGGGTGAAAAACTGTTCAAATCCTCTTAAAAACTTTCAAACCTTGTTAAACAATTGTTCAAATCCAGGGTGGCTATTATTATTTAAAAACATATAATTAGGTGGCTATTTTTGTGGTTTTCCCTTAATTGTGTGTGTATGTATGTAAGATTAGAGTAGTTCTCTCACTGTTTCTTTCTTAATGTGAGTCTTTGTGTTTCTCTTTTGGATGTGTTTGAACTAAATAAATTGATCATTAACCAATTCAAACCATTTTCTTTTGGAAATGAGTCAGATGGTTAATTGAGTAATGGAGTTTCTTAATCAAATACGAATGTTGTTGTAATTGAGGCTTTTGTATGATAATATTTAGTCTTTTGGTTAAGATTACAACAGTATTACTCTTGGTTTTCAAAGACAGTGGATTACCAACAAATAGTTTATTATTGAAATTGCCAAAATATAGGTGCATTGATTTCCAAAACTAATTAGTAATGCCTAAAGGGGTTAAGTACAAATAAACATATGAATGAAAAGAAAGAGAGTGGTCTATGACATGACGTGAAGGGTTTATGTAAGAGACCATAGATATTGCAGTTAATGATAATAAAAAGCCAAGAAGCCTGGACGGTCATGATTATGCCCTTATTATGTCTCATTGTGTGTTTGCTTAGAAATGGCCACCTCCTCCATATTTTCAACCCCAAAGTTAACCACACCACCTTTTCTTGAATTTCGATTGTCAGAGTTTCCAACAATTCTTGGGTTTCATACAATTCCTCGTTTGTATCCATAAAAAGGCAAACTTTGTATCTAGAGAAAAACCGTTTAATAAATTTATCATAAATACGAAACAAAATTAAGCATTTCGTTTCTTGAATTTCAAGTTAATTCCATTCGTTTCTTTAAGTTTTCGTAAACTGCATTCAGTGTTAAAATGTTACGTGAACTACGATATGCTAATAAGAACATTTACAATTTAAGAATTGTACTATTCCCTAAATCATATTCATGGCATTACTACTGGTAAACTTTTCCTGAAAAAAAAAATAACTTGAATTGTAAATTGTGGTGATAGGAAAGTGTTGAGATATTCTCAAAACAAGGCAAAGCTGCAACCTTAGCGCATAACCCTTTACCCTTTGGTATTTAAATGTACGAACGTGCATTGCAACTTCTAGTTCTATTCTATTGAGTTTCGATGGAAAATACTAATTAGGAAGTAAAAAGGGTTAATTTACATGTTTATTATAAACTAATAAGAGAGGACAAAAGGAACTTCCAAACTATGGTATTATTTTCTCCCGTTGAAACAGTACCGATTGCTAATGGCTTGCAAATATGAAATCAACATAGCAAATGCTAAGAGTTTTAATGATTATAACATTTACCTCAAAACACATGCTATCAAACGGAAGTGGGGCGCCATAGATGATGGTTGGTTGGATCTGTAAAAGAATGAAGGAGAGAGAAGATGATGGGAAGGAGAGAGAAGTTGTCAAAAAAAATATTAATTTTTTAATTCACATAGTTGCTACATCAAACATTTTACAAGTTAGAGTATTTGAATTTTTTAATCCATATAGCTTACACATCGACATCTTGCCGGTCAGAGTGTTTGAATTCTGACATTCTCACAATTTTAATAATTGGGGTATCTCTTACAAATTGAAGTTATGATACGTTTTTGTTACAATACTAATAGTTAGAATACGTTAAGATAAAATAAGCTGCTAAATTAGGGGTAAAAATGAAGAGTTGTACAAAATCTGGGACAGTTAAATGAGGGGTATAGTTCTAAGTTGTAATATATATTTTCATACGTCATAAGATATGGTAAGAAATATGATGTGGTCAACTAAACTTGTTGGTTGTGAAAATAAAAGACGATATGTTCATTTTTGTCAACCACGCTATAATATCATATTCAATGACAGATCACCCAACAAAATATATCACATAGCTCCCCACTGCGTTGACTCAAGTTCAGAAAATTAATTCCCAATTGTAGTCAAGATGCTAAGCATAAAACAGGATGAAAACACATGATAACATGTAAATCTAATTTGTTTTTATTATTATAATTGTATTGATTTTGTATTATTTGTACTTAAAAGTGCGGTTTTAGTTTATTTATTGTTTTCGTGTTAGGAAAAATTGAATTTGGTGTAAATGGAGCAAAAATGAGCATAATTGAAGTGTTTTGAAGAAAGATTAGAGCTGCTGAATTTTTTAGAATGCAAAGAACAAGACAGTCTGATCTTTACCTTGGGCGAGACTAAGTGGAGAACGAGAAAAACAATCTGTTTCAAGAAGCTGACCGGCCCACAACGTCTCGAGGATGTATTTAAACCAATTTTAGGTCTTTCTATAGACACTTTTTGAGGTAAGACGAGATTGCTGTTAGAAGAACAATGAGAATTAAGGAGGAAGAACAGAATTGAAGAAGTGAATTAAAGATTGTAATATGTTCTTTATTGATTTGTAAAGTTGTTTATATATTGATTATATTTGATCCTATTCTGAATTGGAATTGTAAACCTAAACTGTTTAGTAATGAAATTCTCTTTATTCATGGATTTTTTCCTTTCTGAATTCTGATTTCTGTATTCCTTCACTTCCCCTCAAGTTGGACTGTAGGATCACCTACGCCCAACTTGACCAGAATACGATTGAATGTGTTGCTGGAAACAGCTTTGGTTAATATGTCAGTCAATTGTCCTTCTGACCGCACAAATGGCAAACATATACTGCCTTCTTCCAGTTTCTCTTTGATGAAATGTCTATCTACCTCTACATGCTTTGTTCTATCATGTTGTACTGGATTTTCTGAGATACTAATCGCTGCTTTGTTATCACAAAATAACTTACAAGCGATATTTGGAGGAAATCCCATTTCTGTTAGCAATTTCCTAATCCAAAGTACTTCAGCTAGTCCTCTTGCGATTCCTCGAAATTCTGCTTCTGCACTAGACAAAGCAACCACTTTCTGTTTTTTACTTTTCCAGGTAACTAAGTTATCTCCAACCATAGTGAAATACCCTG